>JBBPUK010000296.1:0-27441 GCA_038094635.1 Tylopilus cervinicoccineus
TGTTTGCAGTGTGCTTCACACACTGTGTCAAGGTTAGTTATTGGAATAGTTTTGTTGCTCACTGTAAGGCTTGGGACAGCTGAGGGCAACCTCAGTCTGTTCTCTTGGAGTTTCCCCCTCAATAGAGTGAGCCCTAGCTTGGGATGTTCCCCTGGATTAGTGGGTGTAGGTTGTGCCTCTCTGGATTCATCGTCCTCATCCAGATGCCAACACAGCTCCTATATGTGTCTTCCCTTGGCTGATGCCTTGGGTTGTTCTAGAGGTTGTATCATTATCTATGCCTCATGGTGACAGCAATCAGCAATCCTATACTGCCACAGTGGAGATTAACTACCACCTCCTGTATGGCATCTTCTATCAAAGAAGAGAAGAGAAGCATCCAGAAAGATCCAGATGGGTAGAAATGAATAGGCGCTGGGTCAGGGTGCAAATGAAGAGCAGAAATGAAATCAGACCCAAACAGGAAACTAGTTTCTGTGCCTTAGAAGTGCAATAGATTCCAGAACCTACTGCCAAGGGCAACAGGCAAAGGCCATACTTCATTACCTATGCTCTGTCTAGGTGATCTTTGGACTCTTTAATACCTAGCATCTCCTGGCATCATCACATGACTGATTATGTGGACTGTGAATGAAGTAAATGCATCCATGCACAAGGGAAAAGAGGCCATGAAAAGAAATAAATTATATGTTACCTTGGGCAGCTAGTGCCTGTGTGACATGACTGTAACACAATCCCATACCATCAGAGAACCTCCTCCAAACTTCACTGTATCTTTGACCTCTCTAGGAATTAGACCCTCTTCTTTCTTTTTTCATACATATTCCTGTCCATCTGACCCAATCCTATTAATCTTGGTTTCATCTGACCAGATAATCATCTTCCAGTCCTCTATAGTCCAATATTGGTACTTGAGAGCAAAGGCTAGTCTTCTCTTCTTATAACTAGCAGTTAATAAAGGCATTTTCTTCTTCACCACAGCCTTTAATGAGGCTTCCTTGAGGGTGTTTCTCACTGTCTGAGAGAATACAGGAGTGTCAATAATGGTGTTGATGAAATGGGTGGCTTGAACAGCATTTTGAGCCTTGCCAGTAATGATTTGCTTGACAATAGCTCGTTTATTGATAGAAGTAAGCTTTGAAGGGCAACCACCAAGATGTCTAGTCCTCTCTGGCTGGATCTCCTGAAGGACCTGAGATATTGTAGACTTGCCTAGGCCAGTTTGGGAGGCAATTTTTCTGGAGAAAAGGCCAAGAGAGGAGAGAGAGATAATATTATTTCTTTAAAAGATAAAGATGGATTTCATGGCAGAATAATAATGAGATGATAGGGTTTATATATGTTGAATGACCAGCCATTACATAAATGTAACATAATAGGACCCTTTTCAAATGTATGTAATGATATTACAGCATTCTAGGGTCCAATATATACAATTACAATATAAAGTCAAAAAACTGTCTGCATGAGTTGTCATTTTGTAATGACTGCCATTTTATCAAATCATATTCAAATCTCTTAATTCTTGAGTGTGTAGAAAGCCATTAGTCTATACTACATTTGATACACTCATTATATTTGATAAGGTTTAGTGGGTGTTGAGGATTATTGCATTTAGTGGAAAATATGCAAATATGTGGACAGTTTTTTGAGCCACTATATGGGCTTCAAAAGAAATAAATAAGTCATAGTGGTGCATGACTGGTGTATGAGGCAAAAAAAAACATACACCCATGACTGTAACACATCTGAGATCTGGGCTGTAGACAACATGGAAATGAGGGTCATAGATGCTGTGCACATGTCTGATTCATGAGCCTAGAGCATAAGGTGCAATAGTATGAATGGAGCATAGCCAGCTAAGGTCTGGACATGAATAGGGGGCATGACATGTTAATAAGGGCATAGGGTTCCCTGGTATATACAAATTACCTAGGTACATGATGTATATATGCTATAGTATATAAAGGTTAGGGTAACTGAGGGCAACCTCAGTCTGTCCTCTTGTGGCTTGCCCCCACAATTGGGTGCCTTCTATGGGCATTAATATAATCAAGTTCTGCAAGACATCTTCACTCAACAATCACAAACCCTATACATGTCTTCCCTCAGCTTGGTTCCTTGAGTTGTTTTAGTGGGATTATATCATAGAGATTAGGTGGTGAATTGTCCAGTCTCTGGAGGAGGTGACTAGGCAGTTTGCTCATACTAATCATCTCCTGGCTGAGCTAGTGGTGCTGAGGAAGGAGAAGGTGTGGACAAGGGAGTGCAGAAACTGGGAGTCAAAAAATGAGAAGTGATCAAAGAAGGACATAGAGGGTGAAAAAGGGGTTTTGGAGGAAGCAGAGGGACTATGAGAGGAAGTGGCAGAGTTGGATTGCCAGGAAGGAGAGGGTGGAGAGTAGGCTACAGAAAGGTCTGGCCAGTAGATAGTCTCTTCCCATCTGTAATGTTCTAAAATAAAAGTGTCTTGACATTTTGTTGAATGTACATCTAAGTGTAGCACTTCATTCTATTTACTTTACTCTACCATATATAGTATTATCATACTTGTCAGTAGATATAAGTTTGAACTCAGCAATCTGAGTTCTAATAACTCTTAAACTTGAACCACAACCTGTGAACATCTCTCAACTACCACTTAGTGAGTCTGTTAGAAATCCTCTGAGATGTAACAGCCTGTCTATTTCAACACATCTAAGTATGAGATCCAGGTTTATCCAGATATCAGAGATGATAATCCACTAGAAGATCCAACATATGACTCAGCTCAGTAGTAAGTAGCCACAAAGTTTCTTCATCAGTCCCTTCATAGTCTAACCATCTCACTAAGTATAACAGCTTGCAGACTCTTCTTCAGTGATCTACCTTTAAATCTAAAATTTCAGCAATCTCAAACTCCAGTTCCCCATCAACCTCTACTAGAGATGGTGGAGGTTGGATCTGGTTAGAAATGGTATTTGGGATGCTAGGCTCTAATTAAGAGATATGAAAAACAGGGTAAATGATTCTTATACTATCAGGAAGGCAGAGTATGAAAAAGTGGGTATCAGGCTATGCAATAATCTCAAAGGGTTCTAAGTTCTTCTCTGATAGCTTTTTAGAAGGTCTGGTGGAGTTGGAGTACTTAGCCTTAACAAACACCTAATCTCTAACATGGAGGTCTGATGCTAGAGAATATTTGACATCTGCAAAGCCTTGGTATTGCTCTTGAGCATGAGCTATCTCCTCTTAGAGAAACTAATATAGAGAATTGAGGTCAACAGAGTACTTGCAAGTGCAAGCTAAAGTAAGGTCTTGCTCTGAATGTATAGAGATGTTCAAATAGTAGCCCTTATTAGTGAAGAAGGGTGACACACCAGTAGTAGTGTTAGAAGAATTATTGTATATAAACTCTGCAAGGGGCAGGAGTTTGGACCAGTTGTCCTGCTGGTAGTTGCAGTAGATGCATAGGTATTGCTCTAAGATCTGGTTCATATACTCTGTTTGACTGTCACCTTTTAGATGATGACTGGAGGTGAAGTGCAACTGGATATCTAGGGCTTTTCCTAAAGAATGGAAGAAGTGCAAGACAAACTCAGAATCTTAATTAGAAGTAATGTGGGAAGGAACACCATGTTTAGTAAAGACATGCATCAAGAACAATTTAGCTAGCTCTGGATATGTCATGGTATCCATTATTGAAATGAAGATGCATTGCTTGAAGAGGCAGTCAATGATGACTAGGATAGAGGTGAATTTGAAGGAGAATAGAAGCTATTCAATGAAGTCCATCAAGATGGAGTTCCACAGACATTTGAAAATAGAGAGTTGTTTGAGTAAACTGTATGGCTTATGTCTGGGAATCTTCATACAGGTGTAGGCAGTGCAGGAGGAAACATATTATTTGATAAAGGTATGTATGCCTGGCCAGGTGTATTCGCAGCAAATGAGTTCCAAAGTCCAGTTCTGTCTGAAATGTCCAGAGAGCAGGTGATCATATTTATAGTGGAGGATATGAAGGTGGAGATTGTTAGCATCAGAGATATAGATATGACCATCTAGCATTGGAGGACTCCAATTCAGACATATGCACAGAAAGCCAAAGAGTCAGAGGGAAGAGTGGATAGAATGTTATTGTGGAGTTTCTTGACATTATATAGGACACTAGCCCAGAGGACTGGAGCTGCAAGGTATGTAGCTTGGAGGGACACAGTGAGCTATTTTTGGGTAAAAATAGGGCAGAAGTTCTGTGAATTGATACAAATATAGTTCTTATCCCCCTCTTTTAGAATAGATGTCCCAGTGTCTAGTAAGGGAATCAGATTTTACATCAAGACATTCTAAGTAGAAGTGGACAACCATATTAAACCCAGGAAGGAACTCTGACCACTGAGCTTGATGGTGGGAGAGGAGTTTGATAGTAGCAAAATACTTCAAGTCCTTGTGGTCAGTGATAACATCAACTGGAGATGTGGAGTCTTCAAGATAATGCTGTCAGGACCTAAATGCTTCATGGATGGCAAGTAATTCCTTATCATGGGTGTTATAGTTGAGCTCCAAAGAAGACAATGTCCAAGAGTAGTAAGCAACTGGGCAGATTTTATTATTCAGAAAATGGATGGAAAAGATATCTACAATGGTATAGTTGGAGGCATCAGTCTCTACTACTATCAGAGCATCCAGAACCCAATGGGTAAGGATGGAGGTGAAGATAAAGGCATTCTTGAGTTTCTGAAAAGCAGTATAACAGGAGTCAAAGAAATGCCATGAAACACCCTTTTAGGTAAGGCAGATCAAGGGGAGGATAATATCTGAATAGCTATGGATAAAACATCAATAGAAATTTGTAAATCCTAGGAAGGACTGGATATCCTTTACTTTGTGAGGTTCAGATCAATTCTGAATAGTCTTGACCTTCTCTGTGGACATGATAAGTCTGGCTAAAGAAAGGCAGTAGCCTAGATATTTAGTGGAGTCCATATGGAACTCATATTTCTCAGGCTTGATATAAAGTCCATATTTGCAGAGTCTCTGGAGGACTTCTTGGACATGCTCTCAATGGGTAGCCTTGTTCTTGGAGAAAATTAGAATGTCATCCAAATAAACTATGATGTAAACATCAAGCAGATCAGTGAAGATAGAATTGATAAACTGCTGAAACACAGCTAGAGCATTGGTAAGACTGAATGGCATGACAAGCCATTCATAGGATTTATAGCACATACAGAATGTGATCTTCCATTCATCCCCCTCCACAATGCAGACAAGGTGATAGGCATGTTGAAGGTCAATCTTGGTGTAAATTTTTCCATGGCTCAGAATGTCTAGGAGGTCAGAGATGCATGGAAGTGGATAGCAGTCTTTGTTTGTGATTTTGTTGAGTCCTTGATAGTCAATGCAAAGGTAGAACAAACCATCCTTCTTGTAGACAAATAGGACCAGAGCAGCATGTCTAGAGATAGATAGATGAACAAATCTGGTGGTGAGATGCTTATCTAGGAAAGTCTGGAGTATTTCAAGCTCTATGGGGGAAAGGGAATAAAGGGTTTCTAAGGGGGGCATAGTATCTTTCTTGAGGTTAATCTTACGATCATGCTTGTATTGTAAAGAAAGCTGGGAGGCTTTGCTCTTGCTAAAGACATCAGCAAACACATGATATTCTAGAGATATACTAGAGAGATCAGAGGTCTTAGGAGCTATGGAGAAAGCACAGAGGTCACTTTCCTTAGGCTGGATTTGTATGCTAAACTCCACAGAGCCTTATAGATGGCATGCTAGCATAAATGCTGGAGCACTAATAAAGGAAATAGGAGGAGGCTTGAGATCAGAGAAACACAGTGGATCTGGTGGAGGAGGAGCAGCCAGAGGAGTAACTGGAGGCTGCAGGGGTAAGCTCGAAGGTGGGGTTGGCCTGGCCTATTTAGGTGAACAGAATGAGATACTGTCCAAAATCTAGTTAATCAACAGATTGTAGCAGGTGAGCTAGTTGTGTCCTAAAACAAGGGAACAAGAACCATCCAATGGAATGACATAGAATCTCATCAGAGTGATATCACCAGTTTCAAAGTGGATAGAGAGATCTAGAGCTTGAGTAATAGAGGAATTGAAAGTTTCATTGAAGAGTCAGAGGAGAAGTAGAAGTATAGAATAAGAATGAAGCTTATATTGCTTTGTGAAGGAAGAATCTATAAAACAATTGAAGGATCTGGAATCTATAAGTGTAGAAAATGGCAAAATATCATAGGATAATAAAGAGACTATGGGCAAAAGAGATCTGGGATCTAAAAGAGTAGACACATTGAGGCAGATTTCCTTGGATGCATGGGTGGATTCAATGTAACCTCCAGTCCATGTGGAGTCATGAAGGTTGCAGACTATTTTTTCAACTCCTTGGAGTCATTCAGTTTGGTTTCCAGAGTTACAGTCTAGGCCACATGAGCCTTCAAAGCTTTGGAGGAGGACTTAGGATACTCTTTGGCCATATACCCTTTAGCACTGCAGAACATGCATAACTTATTATTAAAGCAACATTTGTACTCAGCAGAGATGAGCTCTTCATCCTTTTCTAGCTTCAAGGAGATATTGGGCTTAGAAGCAGATGTAGTGGAAGTAGTGGACTTCCTATTAGGCTTGAAAGGGTCCTTGATAGACTTATCATTGGAGTTGAGGGTCTGGGAAGTCTGAATGGGACTAGTGGACTTGGAGGATTTGAATGGCTAATTATTAGAGTTCAATCTGGAGGTTTTGATTGCCCAAGCAACTTCTTCTTTATGCTCCCAATATCTCTGATCAATTTGTTAGGCAAGAGTATGTATGGCTTGGATAGAGCCTGGCTTTCCCTGGCATGTCATCTCATCCTTGATTTGGTCTGGAAGTCTATTGTAGAAGCTCTAGCAGAGAGCACTGGGACCCCACTTGCAAACTTGGTTTGCAAGGCAGTTCCATTCCACAATATATCTGTTAATCTGCTGGTTGTTGCACATGTATAGTTGCTCCAGTTAAGCTTCTACTTCAGTAACAGAGTCATGAGGGCTGAAGTTGACCTAGAGTTCATATAGAAAGGCTGGCCAATCATCCATCCAGAGCAGATGTTGCTCTGGAGCAAGTCTGACTTGAAGTAGTTCAATACCATTTCTTTTAGATAGAACTGAGCAAAGGTGGCCTTGATACAATCCCTGCTAAACATCTTGAGGTTTGCTTGGAAATTAATCTTACATGATATGACAAAAGGGTGAAGCTTTTTTAGATTAGATTCATTGAAGGTGTCCAGTTCACTGACTTTAGCCTTAGTGTCAGAGCTGCTCTTTCAATCAAAGGAGCAGGCTAGTCTATGAATAGTATTGATGAGATTATTAAGTGATTCATACCCAAGTAGGATATTATTAGGATGGTCATTTTCTTTATCAGAGTTATTGTCTTATCCATCATCAGACAAATCATGGTCTAGGTCATCACTATCATCACCACCACCACCACCACTACCTCCTCCATCTCTAGCCCTATGTTTGCAGACCAGACTTTTGGGATGTTTGTAGATTTCTGCATTATTGAAAGGGAGATTTTTAAACCACAACAGAAGCAGCATGAGTGGAGAAATAGTCTCTTGTCAGGTAGTAGAGATAGAAGAAGCAGCACAGGTAGTGAGACTGATAAACTTGCCTGAAATTGCTCTAGAACTACCAAAGGCAGTCTGAAGCACAGTAGTCCTAGCATGAGTAATCATACTGGTTTATAGAACTTGACAAGTGTGAGTTCAAATATACTATTCAATTCAGGTTCTCCAGATCAAGTGTGAAGTTTCCAAACAAGGGTGAAGTCAGAGATGATGCAAGAATGCATGGAGGGACTGGAGGTGCAGCAGATGTTTAGAGGTACAGTAGAGGGGTGAGACTTTAATGTAGGACTTATGTATCATGTCCTTACCAAGTTCCTAGCCTCATTTACAAGCAAAGAGTAGAGGGTAGAGATAGAGACAAGGTCAAGTGTTGGACTCAAAATGAAGTGACTTAGTCAATATTTGAACTGAAGTACTAACAATGGAGATACAGGATTTATATACAGAGGATGAAACAGATGAGTAAGTTGGACTGGACAAGCAAGCTCCAATGACAGGGGCTGTGCACCAAAGACAAGCAATACTAATGTCAAGTGTCAAAGTCAAGTCAAAGGTTACATGCCAAATGCAAGTGTCAAATCAACATCATATAATAAGTAGAATAATCAGAAGTTATATGGACATAAGATAGAAGAAAATGAAGCAAGTAATGGAGGAATCAAGTAGAAGTTAGAATAAAGCTAAGGTGTACTGAAGACAAGAAGAAACAGAGATAGGTCTAGAGATGACTGGAGATGGTAATGAAAGTACCAGAGGTGGGCCAGATGGGATATAATACTTGGGTGACTGAGGGCAATCTCAGTCTGTCCTCTTATAGATTTCCCCCATAATAGGGTGTCTATAGGCATTGGTATGCTTGAGTTCCTAAGTCACATCCTTGCTCAACAACCACAGACCCTATGCATGTCTTTCCTCAGAGCATTCTTCTTGGGTCATCTTAGTGAGTTGTATTAATTATCTTATTAGAAGATAATATTATCTTTAGGAATCTCAGATTCTTTCATGCTTTATAGCAATCCTTCCTTTAAAATTGCCACATACTGTTCAGCATCCATTTTCCTCTCAACCTCACTCAAAACCCTTACTTCATTCCATCCTATGCAATCTCATATCATCAGAGAACCTTCTTCAAACTTTACTATATCTTTGACTTCTCTTGGAATTAGATCCTCTCCTCTCTTTTCCACATATATTCCTGTTCATCTGATCCAATCCTATTAATCTTGGTTTCATCTGACCAGATAATCCTCTTCCAGTTCACTATAGCCCAATGTTGATACTTGAAAGCAAAGACTAATCTTCTCTTCTTATGGCTAGCAGTTAATAAAGGCTTTCTCAAAGTTTGGAGTGAATTCTACTGATGATAGAGTGGTTTACACTAGTAGTGAGGGATATTTGATGGTGGATTGACCCAATTCCAAAAAATTAACAATTTAGTTGGTTTGATCAAGAGAAAGGGATTTCATAGTGGTAGTAGTGGAGAAAGAGTGGTGTTGTGATGTGTTTGTATTGTTTCAGATGTGTTATATATCAATGACTCATTCATTACATAATATCCTATCAAAACCTATCAATTTAAAATATTATTGAGCTAGTTACAAAAACATTACAATGAGTACCCTTGGTTAATTGGTGAATATTCCCTTAAGTGGAAGGAATTATATAAGCAATGTATATATTTTTAGAAAGCCCTTGATTAGGGCTATCTGACAATACCTAGGCTTAGGGGTCTAGCATCAATGTATGGTTTGATATTTATCAAACATTGAAAATATTGCAAACATTGCAACATTTTTGTTGCTCAGTGTATCATGGTCCTAAACATGACAAGAAGTCTTTCCATTCCCTTCTCCAGACATTTTTATTGTGCTACCATGTACTACCCAACTACAGCACCTACGCAAAGGTATCTCGTGTAATGTATGCTCTATAATATCGAGCTCCTGATATCTACCTCTTCTCCCCTCCACTAGCCCGCAGCCTAAACCATTGATCTCCTTCGAATTCAACAAAGCTCTCTGGAATCTGACAACAATGAATATCAGCCACTATAATAGAGTAAAAGAAAGGGCTCAAAATACCCACCCATGATGAAAGGATGCCAGCAATGAGGGCGGGAGTGGTTGTCGGAGAAACTTCGTGTTTTTGGTCCTTGGTATCCCATACCCATTGAATAGAGGTTGAAATCCAGTACTTTGCACCGTCACCGCCGGCGTCAAGATCCACCACGACAAAGACCCACGTGAAACCGGTAGTAAGAGCACCACGAATATGACATTTCCTGCACAAAATAATGAGCAGCCGGAGGAGGGACAACAGTTACGTACCCAAGATGTTTGGCACATGCGACGAGCTGTAGAAGGACTTGAGGGAGATGCCCCTCAAGACCGCAGCCAGTGGGTCCATGCTTGACCTTGGCTACGAAAAACGCAGACATTTCATCGCCGTATTTTCGGGTTATAGTGGGAGGATAGTGAATGTAGTCCTCTGCGTACTGCATCAGGCGAGGCGGAGGTACAAACCAAAAAATGCACCTGCGATATCCGACTCTGCGACAATGGCTGTGTAGTCGATGATGCCTGAGATAGTATCCATCTTTGACTTCCTCGGGTGGATGACAGAAACCTGGTTCTCCAGCATTACAACCACCTTCTGCGGAGACTGAACCATGGAGGTGGATCTGAAAAAAAATGTATCGATGATTATTCGGGTAGATGTCTCATTCTGTCACCGTAGAGTATTGCTAGATGAGTGAAAACAAACTTTATTCGTGAAGGAGCCGGCGAGGTAAGTGAGATGGTTGTACATATTCTTGTCTGACCACAGTTTTTCAGAGCCGATAGTCCGAGACTTGTCTATGGCCTGGCGAAGTCTGGCCTCTGGGTGGAGGCGGAGTACACCCTTTCGGACGATGTTGAACCTTTCCAAAAAATTGTCATCGGCAGCAGAAAACGTAAGCGCCTAAAATGGGTGAGCATCGAAAAACGAAGAAGATAGTGGCCGTACGAACGGATCGTTGACCCGCGATTCGAGTATGGCGATGAAGTTCTTGAGTTGGTCCGGGAGTGGATCGTCTGGCGTGGAGTCCGACTCTGGAATCTCTTCAAAAATCATGGAAGCATGGAACTCCCGGAGCTGAGTGAGAGTGATATCAAGTTCTAATCCACTTAGACCGGAGAGCTGGCGTTTTTTGGTTGACATGATGGTGAACCTGAGACTGGGCTGAGTAAATACAACCAAATATCAATCTCAGCTCGTGAAATCTCTGCAACCTATAATAGCCCACTACGTAGCGTAGCGGGCATTGCATGGGTATAGGAGCATGAATTATACCATGTACGAAGTATAGGTTATAACAGAGTAGACTATAGTTGATTAGTATGATTTCATATTGACAGTTCATCCAAGCCCATCATCCTCCGCATCGTCCTCTACCACTTCCTACCCTTCCTCCTCGGTGATCTGTTCCGGTCATCTTCGCGTCGGAGACCGCATCGAGACTGACACTCTCACCGGGCCAGTTTTCACCGCAGAGTCATATCGACGTACCGAAATGTTACAGTTGATGTCGTGCTTCAAGAACTGAGTAGTTTCAATAGACCTGTTGACGACACTATAGGGACAAAATTTAATTGAAGCAAAGCTCTTCTGTTAATATCATAACCATGGGTAGCGTGATAGCAATATCCTTGTATATACAGTGAGTTGTTCAGCCAAGACGAGACACCCCCATTGGGACCTTGTCATGAGGACTCGTGTAGATGCTCATGATCAGCTTTTGTATTGTGCCCTTTCCACTGCTGGTAATCCCTGCCCATGGTGTCGTACACCTTTTCCCAATCCCAGCATAAAGCCGTGCCGCCAACCCTGTCGACCTCAAAGTCCTTCAGCATGAAGTCGCCCTCTTCTAGTGTATCTGCCGCATTGCACAACAGAGTCTGGCGCAAATAGTTCAAGCAATGGTGCAGGTGTTTCGTTTCGAATTTTGATGGCGAGTAACGGAATGCACGTGCGAGCGTGAGCACGCAGTGCAATTGGTGCATCAACGTTGCAGCGAGAACACGATTGTCTTTCCCGTAGTGTACACGCCCAAGACTGGCGGGTGGATTCGTAATCAACGTTTCCCAAGTTTTATTGAATGCTTCATCGTTGTCTTTCATGAGAGTAAATCTGGTAGACTCGTGTAGGGTCATCGCAACGAGGTCGAGATTTCCAACATCAAGCATGATGGGATAGTCCCGTCCAAGTGCACCTGTAAGCGATTGATCGTGGGTGACCGCATGAAGCACAACTCTCTACTTACTAGTTGCGCTGTTTGACGACCTTCTGGTAGCATGGATGATGTATCCAGCTCTCCAGAGAAACAAGTAGCCGTTTATCAACACAAGAGCACATAACATGAGATTACCCAGTCTCAGCATGGTTCTGGAAGATACGGGTATTGATCGGGAGCACTGCAGCAGGCGATTAAGTGTGCCTGGAATTGATTGCCTTATAATATCTCGCTTGTTCTATTTGTATCATAAAAGTAAGCTCAACATATGGGGAACAACGCGATCACAGCCCAGCAGTGGCAGGGTTATCATATGTGGGGATTTTTTTCGAACAGGGTCGTTTTGCACGCTTCGTCGAATGACTCAGGAATCAATAGCGCAGTCTACAAGGTCTTTCAGCATCTCATCAAGGGAACACTGTACAAACTTCTTGATGTCTCGCATGATCCATGGCCGAATCTCAAAAACTCTGCAAGCAAATATTGGTATGAGGGAAAACAAGACAAAAAGTATAACGCATTGAACCCCGACGATACTAATGTGCTCGCTGATCGTAGCGGAACCTTTCGCTTGTGGCATGACTGCAAAGCAGGATGACTGACCTTTGGCGAGGCCGTTGGGTCCTGAGCTGCCATAATTATGCAAGCTGGCAACACCGACTTATTTCAACCGGGTGCCCGAAAGTCCTGTCAAGGACACAGAGCCCTGGTATGTTGAGTGCCAGAGACTCGGACACCACCTATTTCAAACTCCGAAATCGCAAGATAAAGTGGCGAAGCTTGAAAACAAACGATCTCGGACCAGTGAGAAGGTATCAGTTACATGTACCATGGGCTACAAGAGGTTCGACTGTAATAAACACTATCTGTGGCATAGGATGAATTCAAAAAAATCTATCCGAGTGTAGCATTGAACCCAGAAGCCTTCACTAATATCAGATATATAATCACCAGTCTCGACGGCATTCCTCGTGAACATAGCGGCACCACGCCAAATCTACTTTACCAGACACTCCCCATTCTCCCACTCGATTTCCTGCCTCAGCGCGCCCCTCAAAACCAACTCGGGCGAATAAATTTTGAAGCCCTCTTGCGCCAATGGTCGCCAGATGCCCTTATCTTCCGGGCACGATATCACGTATCGTTTTCCCTTCCCTCTCAGAATACGAACGGTTGGCATCGTAGAGGTTTGAACTTGGCCACCCCCAGCGGAGATAACATTTTTGAGCAGCTTGGCGTCGACAGTGACTTTGGGCGTCACGTAAAATGTCATTTGCTTGAACAAGTATGAACCACCTGCGGAGCCGTTTGCACGCGCCAATGCGTCTACGAACTTGAACGACCACTTTCGCTCCGCAGCTGCGTCAGACAAAAGGTAGTCACCTTCGGCTAGGAGGGGCGAGATGAGACTAGAGTTCTGAAACTATAACCTGGGACGTACAAAGAAGCTTGCCACTCTTGGCGCTTGCATTCGCCCATTCTTCAGTTAAGACATAAGGCGAGACAAACATAGCGCAGAGGAATTTCTCCGTCCGGACGATGCCCTTGGCGACGAGGTGCGTACAATCCATCGGTTTCGTCGTCATCTGTACGCCCAGCTTTGTGAGACGCTACACGATGAGTGCCATTTAGTGTTGCACTTCTGCACCCTAGCGGAGGACCGACCTTTATGACATCATCCAACAGGGACACGCCAGTTGTCATCAATCGAATGGCGGCCGACTCTTTCCCTCGCCCGCGATCACTCTTCTTCTCCTCAGGTCTACCTGGTTTGCTCTTTGCCGGCAAACCACCCACGTCTTCGTCAGAGTCGTCAGAAGTCGTCCCCCTCGCCCTGGACTTCTTGTTGGTCGGTTTCGAGTTTTTCTTGGCCGAGGACGCCGAAACTACGTCCTCTACCTCCGCTTCCTCTTCCACCTCGGATGTTACTTCGGATGCCACCTTTCTCTTCTTTCCGCCCCCCTCTTCTCTTTCCTCCTCTCTTACAGAGGCAACCGATCCCCCACCCTCACTCCGCCTCCGCTTCGCTTGCTTCCGTTCCCTTTCAAAGTTAACTACGTCTGGCATAACCTCTTCCCGTAACCGCGTAGTGGCCTTGTTCGCGGCACTTCGTCTCCGCCCGCCACGGCTCGTGGATGCCACAGGCGCGTCGACGATCATGGACGTGTCGTTGTCCTCTTCCTCTTCGCCCGCATCGTCATCGTCATCTGCGCTTGCCTTGGGCGTTTTCCCGGATGCGCTCGACTTGGGTTTCGCCTTCGCCTTCACCTGGGGCTTGGACTTCCCGGAGACAGCAACAGGTGCTGATATTTTTGCAGGAGATGGCTTGTCGCGTTTGCTCGTCGACGTCGACGCCTTGGCAGCAACCGCGTGCAATGAGCCCACGGGTGCGAGCTGCTTGCGTTTAATCCCCAACGTCGCATCAACGTCCGCTCTCTTTTTTACGGTTTCGCGCGGACGGTCGCTCTCGCCCTCCGACTCGCGCGCGCCCTGTGATGAAAAATACTCCTTGGGCATAGACGGGACAACGACAGATAATCGCCGTTTTGGGGCATGCGATTTCTTCGCTTTGGATGAGGCTGGTGATGGCGAACGCGTGGGTGATCGACGGCGCGGCGTGACTTTGTTAGTATCCTTCTTCCCTGAGTCTGTCGACTTTGCTGGCTCCTCCCGTCGTTTCTCGTTCCTTGTTGCAGTCCTAGACTCTGTAGCCAATGCCCTGACCGCTTCCTCACTCGGTCCGCCCAGTACGGACCTGGGCCTGGGTCTCATCCCCGACTTGACAGGTGTCATGGACCCTGCGCCTGTCGGCCTTCGAGGCGGTAACGATTCCATTGACCCGATGCCACCGCCAGTGTCCGACTGCAAATCCAGATCGGAGCCGATAGTCACTCCCTTGGCTGCTCGCCGTCGTTGCGGCTCGCTTGTCCCCGCGGGTGCTTCCATCTCATCGTCGGTCTGGGCAGTGTGAACGGAGTTTAACCTTGCAAGATGTGCCAGATCGGGAGTATCGTCCTCCGCCTCCGCCTCCTCGGTTGGCCGTGCAGCATTCTTCCCCTTCCTTTTTTCCATGTTCTTTTCGTTCCTGTCCCTAGACCTCCCTCCTGAATGATGCACCACGGCCTCAACCCCCCTTGCAGTCGAAAAGAGGCCGCCAACTGATGACGGTCCCGACGCACGTGAACCTATTGAAGTCGTCCGTGCACGTTTACCATTCGTCGGGGTGCATTGTTTGTTATCATCAGCTGGAAGCTCGATCACATGATCGACAAACGCCCCCATCGCTGATACCGTCACCGGTGTGGACACCAACCCACGTCTTACCATTGCAGACGACGGCGTCTTTTTCACTGACTCCGCCCGCAAGCGTGGTCGGGCTCGTGGTCCTGTCAATGGATCAACGTCCGACGGTGCCATGGATATCCCGTCCGCAGTTGTGGTAGCCTCGCGCGACATCGATGGGCCAGGCGAACCCCCACCTTCGCCTGCACGAGCGCGATACTCTGCGTCGCGGGTCTCGTCTTGGTCCACGTCAATCTTGCCGATGCCACGGCCACCTGGCACTGCACCCCCGCTTGAGCGCTGGGTAGGCAGAGATTGAGAGAAAGGGGCTGGAGACCGAAAGGTGACGTAAAAAAATGAGACAATGATATGAAAGACACGAACGAGACGCACGTCCGTCTTGATGAGTCATCAAAATTTTGCCGAAGTCGACACCTGGGGGATACACGATGTAGCGCTCCAGTCCAACGGTGAGCGCGCTGGAGTGCGTGAACAGGACGATAGGAGAAGGGTAGTGAGAGATACTCACCGCCACTCTACAAAACAATCTTCTAACCATGTGTGATTGACGACCGGGATAGACCATGAGAGTGCGCGCGTTGTCTTGGGTGACGGCTGGCTACAAGGGAGTTAAATCGATCCATGTAAGCGACAGTGCAGGGCGACACTCACAAACCTGCTACGAGGACCTTGTTTGATTGACTCATGCTTGGCGTAAACTTGGCACCGATCAGGGTGATGAGACGTTTGAGATAGTCACGTGCGGCACCAGTGTAATTGGTGACTGAAATCTCCTGCAAGTATCGATTAGAACGGGAGTAGACTGATGGTTTGTGAACTGTCACGAACACAATTGATGAGACCGGGTATGCCACCTCTCGGAGTAGGATACCAGAGCAGCGAGTCAAGGGGCGAGTGGAGAGTACCACTGGACTCGACACTAAATAGCCAACTGAGGGTCCCGATGAGAAGGGATGCACGTACTGCCTAGGGGAGTACAAATAAGAGTGAGGATACTGACCAATGGATACATACCTTGAAGTACGATTTTCCACCCCGCCAGCGTGTTACAAGCACGTCGGATTCATCTACCGCCTTTTCTTCCACGTCCTCATCTCCATTCTCGGGTATGGGAACGATGACACCACCGGCGCGTCGAACACGCGCTTCAATCGCGCGTCGTGAGCCGCTCGCCAACTCTAGCCAGGCAGAGAGGAGAACGCGACGACCGGCCCAAACGCGGACGTGTTCGCCTTGATCTTGGGCGTCTGTGACATCTGCTGGTTCTGCATCTGTATCTGCAGCGGGTTTTCGCCTTCGTTTACCCTCTGGACCGAGCTGGTCGTCATCGAGATCGAGTGTGATGCCGGGGCGCAATATAGGCGGATCTGGCCAAGAGTAGGGTGTTTCTGGTATGCGGCGACCGAGACGAACGGCGTCGTCAAACCAGTGAGGGGTGAGGATGCACATATGGGTTTGAGATGCAAAGTGAAGGGCGGTGTTATACTACACAGTAGAGTGAGTGAGATGTGAGCGTGACAGTCGGTCGAAGAGGTCATTACCTTGTCGCTGCCTGCTCGGAGGGCAAAAAGATGAGTGACATCGCGCGTTAGACCGATGCGCCATTGACCACCGAGGGCGGTAATGCCGGCCGAGAGCACCTCCAAGTCGGCCGCAGAAAGCTAAGGTGAACGTGATAAGATGTAAAGAGGACCGCAAAAGACGCGAAGAGGACGCACGTCAGTAGCACAGGCAACGACACCCGAAAATATCATGTCTGGGTCTGGCGAATAGTACTGCTCGCTGGGATGGCGTGTAAGTTGTACATCAAGAAACGAGAGAGACACGCACGGCTGGCGCTTCCCCATGACAACGCTGCGATCGACCCATCGGTCGGTGACGAGCTTGACGGCGGGGTCGCTGGAGGCACTGTTGTGGGCACGGGAAGCCGCAGGGGCAATGAGATGTGTGTACGGTGAATGTGGTGTTGCACCGTTGAGGTCGAGGATGGCAGCGAGTTCGTCTCTGCGTGTCGGGGCCAGCGACGGGGAGAGCGAATAGCAGACCCCATCAAAGACGGTCATCTTGTCGAGGTAAGTGGTTCGCGTCGCAGAATAGACGTGACTCATCATGCCTCACGTGAGGTCACGCTGTCACACCTCGGGGTCGTGCCAACGGTTACTCGCGGCAGGTCGTAGTTAGATCTATCCAAGGCATTCGTCATGGAATTCATCCCCCTTGTTTATCTCGCGCAGCTTCGCACGACCCACTGATGCGAACTTTTTTCAGAAGCACGACGACACGAGAGTGCATGGGTCTTTTTTTTTCTAGTTCTCAGCATGATGGCACTCGGATCCCTCGTAGTTGTGCGGAAAGACCCCGTTAGGTTGCCATGACGGGGGTTCAATATCCAAATGCAGGCCATACAGTGGCGACTACCAAGGAACTAACGCCAACACTGAGAATTGCGATTACATCCAAGGGGTATGGATGCTCCGTCTGAAAGGAGAAACGATCTTGTTCTACTAGCAAACTTGGTGTCTGTGCCACATAGACTCGCCGATCGACAGGGGACGCAAATGCAACGTCCCCTCAGGCCCACCGGCTTCCCGCCCTGGCACCTCTGACGCATCCAAGTTTCGAAACCTGGTGTTCAAGCCCGACGAGGTAACCTCTGAGTCGCTTGCATTCTGCCGCAGTGCTTTTCTCTTCTGTACCCAAAGGATGAGCATCTGCGGCGAAATACACTGTCACATGACACCATGAGTCTCATGTATTGCTTGCACTGTAGGCAAGCGCGCACCGTCATCATGAAATACACCCACGAGAGCGGGGTCACAGCAAGACTTCTTGCTCCCAACGAAATCAGCAAGGCGATCCCCGACAAGGTGAACGGCAGCGCAGACTCGACGATGATCTCGGCGACAGAAAAATACATCGCAGAGTACTCGCGACCGAATTCGGCGCGCATCAGCTTTCCGTGGCGCACGATGCGATAATAGATCAGCGATGTCAGGGCCGTGTTCAGGACAACGCAGACGGTGTAATAGGTCAAGGCAATTTGAGTGGCAGAGATGGGGAGAAAGGCAGGCATATTGGAACCGAACAGCCAGATCTCTATCGCACCAAGAGCTTTGTGGGGCGTCAGGTGAATACGAGCCGAGGCACTGCCATTGCGAGAGATGCTCACCGAGGGCAGCAAACCAAAGAATCAAGGGTGCGATGATGACACAAGTCCTGTGCCACACCGCCCAGCAGCGGTGAATCTAGTGTCACGAAGTCAGTCATATCAGGCCCACGGAGCAACGCCTGTGCGGTCTTACCAACAGAGCGTCTGCCATGAGCTGTAGTAGGAAGGCCGCCACCCGGCCCAAATTCATATACCAGGACACCATCGACGACGACCAGTACGCACTTTCCCCACCGGGATAATCGTTATGGGTTACGCACACGTCCTCGCCGAGTACCGCGTTCATAGAGACCAAAATAGTGATCAGAACGAACATGACGGAGCTGAAGAGAACATGAAGGGCATCTGCGCGTCGTATTTTCCCGAGCATCAACACGGCATGTACGGTCTCGATATACAGAACCAATTCGACGCCTGGTCACAGTCGCCGCAAATAGAACGTGTAAGCTCCCATGCACAGAAATAGCTCCGTGAGCCCATACCATATAGTATGTCCTGGAGGCTTACGGCGATGTACGTCGTATACAGCGCCGTTGGGGTGATCAGGCTCGGCCCCATGTGGAGTGCTTCCCAGGGGCGAACAATAGCGGTGGAGACTCACGAAATCCTTTCATCTATCTTCAAATATGAATCTGAGGTGACAGGTAGGCTGCGTCGAGGGTGACAAGCACATCCAACGACAGAATGGGTCTACGGGGTCCAGATTCGAGCAGAAGTAGGGTAGGATCATAAAGACTTCAAAGAGAGCTGACATGCCTGTTTCGAACTTTAAGGCTGTATGTACTATCCTTGCACACGTCTGTCCCCCGTTCCAGCTGCTTTTGCGACGCTTGTCACGACAGATCCGGCCAAAAGTTGGACAACCCTAGAACAGTTAAGCATGTTTGGGACGTGGATTAGCGCCATTAGATGGAAGCTATTTGCAAGCTGCTTCAGCTCGAAGTATCGTACTCACCGTCCAAGTGGGAGTAGGACGTGTTTCGCGTGATTATTCTGCGACAATCCCACTGGCAATCTTTAGCGGGTGTGGTAGTACCTAGAGTTGTAGGGATACTCGCTTGTCAAAATGACAGACACGGCTGTCAGATGTCAGCGCGTAGATAATCCGCCACTGATGGATTTCTCGTTCGTTGTCCAACTTTGCGCTCGCTTGGTGCAGAGGAGATGCTACTAGTAACACCTTCTCACCGCTCTGCAGATTGGCATATTCGTATCGGTGTGTTGTCGGTATCACCTGGTGATGTTAGTTGATCACATATGTAGTTCCACCCAAGTATGTGGATACCCCTGCAGATTGTGCAACACGGAACCGAACACATCAACTTGAGTGTTTCACCTTGACACGAACGTTCAATTGAATTTCAAACGACGTATCACAGCATACTTACCAAGAACAGTATCGCGCGAACGCTCAGGTTGAGATATGATGCGCAAACGTCAAAGAAAGGCTCGATACACTCCCAAGAAAAGAAAAAAAAAAAAAGAATCGACCCTTGGCAATGATTCGGATGTTAGTCCCATAAGTATCACCCAGGCACCAACATCGCCAAGATAGGCGACGCCTACCCTCGTTGCTAGTGCTTCACGATGATGCCGCCAACAATCTCTTCGGAATCATTTCCCAGTCACTTTTCCAGCTGCGCACGCACATAGTCTTTTCCCGCCTCCACTCCCTCGCGGGCGGCGCCATCTCATTACGGAACCATTGCCCGACGGCAACGGGCTGTAATGCCGGGCTGTGCGCAAGCGGTATGAGTGTCGGGCCATTGACCATGGAAGAGTAACGTCTTGGGCGCTTCGGTGGGCATGTTGGACGACACCGTGGACGGTATGCGCATAGAACGTGCTCGTGAGAAAATACTGCATATTCGCTTTGTCGATGACCTCTCGCTGGACGGTAAAAAGTCACCGAACCAGATGTTAAACAGGCTGTGGAATGTGATCTCAGCTCCGAGATCCGGGGTGACACGATGCAGCATAGCTGTGTGGTTGTTGAACCAAAGATTCCTCGATCCCTCTTCTCTGTGTGCGCCTGTAACTGACAACCGAAGACGGGATGCGATAAAAGTGAATATAGAGAATCTGTTTCAAGAACCTGAGTATGGGACACTCATTGATGTCCGGCCCCTCGAACATGTGTTTCTCCGCCAAGATTTCTTCAAGCGACTCAAGACTCGATGCGATAAGCCTATGGAGCAGCGGCCAATCTATTTCAATGACAGGACTGAAATGTAGGATACTTGTGGCGAGCGAATGCCTCCAGCTCGGTAGAGAAAGGACAAAGGATTAGGGTTGAAGATGTCGCGATGGACTTGAGCTGCATCAGCCAGGGTGACTGAAAAGAAGCACACGCTCACACATTGTTCGGTCTGCAGCTATTTGCCCAGTACCTATAGGCCTCGTGGCCGGAAAAGTAGGCAGCCTTGTCGACTTTCACTGGCGCAGTTGGCTTTTTTTGGGGGAGGACGAATACCAGTGTTGATTGCACAACAGAAGAGCATCACAAAGCTGAGTTGCGAGTTTGGTTCGCCCCTCGGGAGTGTGGATAGATATCAACGAGATCGACTGGCAGATACGATGCAGCTGCGTCGGCGGAGGTGCGACGTAACAGGGAATCGAGAGTTACTGCGCGAGCATGAGAGGAACATGCCCCTTTGAAGTGCAGCGGAGATAGCTTGAGCACCTGGTGACTGCGCAAGCCAGGTGGACCTAACCTAAGACGTTGAGCGACAGGGGGTTCATAAGCCACGGTCACCTTTGGGCGAGGCGATGGACAGAATCCACGGTGCGAATGCTTTGGCGGCGCTGGCGTGGACGATGTGAGCTGTGGTGTTGCCATCTTCCAGTGACTAAATTTCGCCACCGTGGACGGAGTGGCGGTCTCATAAACAAGCCAAACAGACACGACTGGGACCCGCCAGCTCGGTCATCGTCGGTCACGACCACAGCACACGCCTGCATCGACGACGACCGCAACGGCCACAGTGAGGACCAGCATGTCACGACAGCCTCGCAGCGCTCCGCCGCCGCCGCCGTCGCCCAGCCCACAACACGGGTCGAAGCTGCCCAGGTTCCTGCAGAAGCAGGGTCGCGACAAGAGCAGGTCGCTGGTGGACTCTGCCGCGACGGACAGCTCGACGAGCATCGCCAGCTCGGGCTCGTCGACGCACACGTCGCCGGCGTCGTCTGCGCACCACGCGAGCGCACGCAAGAGCCGATCTGGGAGTGGGACTGCGCACACGGGGGACGGCGACGGCGACGGCGAGCACGAGGAGGAGGTGCCCGTGATCGTCGAGACGTTGGACTCGCCCCGGCCCCGCACACGGCCAGACCGGCCCCACAGCACGGTTTCCGACATCCGACCGTCCGTATCCATGTACTCCCCCTCCTCCTCGTCCCGCATATCTGATCTCCCCACCCGTCTCTCCGGCTGGCTCTCCCACACCTTCAGCTCCTCCTCGACCGACCTCTCCCTCCCCTCTCTTCTCTCCCAGTCCCACATGGCCTCCCCAAAGTCAAAGTCGAACCCCCTCCTCACCGCCGCCAAACACGGCAAGGGCCACCTCGACCGCGCCATGCGCTTCCTCCTCGACAGCGACTCCACCCCAGACAAGTGCGCAGACCCCATCTGGCTCCTCGGCGTGCAGCACCCTGGTTACGAACCACCCCCCCCTTCCGCTCCCGGCCGCCGTCCTTCCGTCGAATCCCGCCGTCCCCCCTCTTTCCGCTCAAACTCGTCTTCCTCCGTGACCGTCTCCGAGCTCTCCCAGCCCCAACCTCCGTCGACCAAGAACCCCGCCGCCCACTGGCCCCCCGTATTCTATGCAGATTTCACCTCCCGAATATGGCTCACCTATCGCAACCAATTCCCCCCAATCAGAGACTCGAATCTCTCATCGCTCGAGGCCGATCTGGCCTCCGGCGCACAGGCCGTCACCTCCTCCAGTCCCCGCCCTAGAAAGTGGAACTGGCCAGGTTCTAGTGAAAAAGGGTGGACCAGCGACGCTGGATGGGGCTGTATGCTGCGCACTGGTCAATCATTACTCGCCAATGCTCTCCTTCATCTCCACTTGGGCCGGGGTACGCACATGTTTCTCATCTCTGTTTCCCCTCACGTGCTTACTGTATCCGATATGAAAGAATGGCGCCGGCCCCCGTACTCCGTCCGCACAAACGACTTTGCTACATACGTCCAGATCATAACGTGGTTTCTCGATTCCCCATTGCCTCAAGCTCCTTTTAGTGTTCACCGCATGGCTCTCGCTGGGAAAGACCTTGGAAAAGATGTCGGTCAGTGGTTTGGTCCCAGCACAGCTGCCGGTGCAATCAAGTAAGCACCTCCCCCCGGTGAGCATATCCGCAGGTTCTGACCTGACCGCCCACATAGAACTCTTGTACATGCCTTCCCCGAAGCAGGTCTCGGGGTAGCTATCGCCGCAGACGGCGTGGTATACCAGTCTGATGTGTATGCGGCTTCCAACGCTCATATCGGTTCTCCACGTCGGCACGCGAGGTCGTCGTGGGGCGGACGGGCGGTGCTGGTGTTGATTGGCATTCGTCTGGGTATTGAGGGCGTCAATCCTATTTATTATGAGTCCATCAAAGTATGCAGCATCATTCTGGTACTCGACTTACCCATCTTGATGAATCTTCCCCTAGTCACTCTACACGTTTCCCCAGTCCGTCGGCATTGCAGGAGGGCGTCCCTCTTCATCGTATTATTTTATGGGCTCTCAGGCCGATAATCTCTTCTACCTTGATCCCCACCATGCTCGTCCGGCGGTTCCACTCCGTCCTGCACCGCCTTCTTCTGTACACGACTATCCTACTGTTCGCAGTCGCGAAAGCACGCCCGATAACGCTTCCGACCCGCGCGCCGCGACGCGTTCGCCTGGTGCATACTCCTCGTCTTCCAACCACCACCGCGCGCCCACGTCCCCCTCGTCCGTGAGGACTGGCTCATCAACATTCTCATACCATGCACCCCTCTCACCGTCCCCTCTCCAACACCAACTCTCCACAGCATCCAGCTTGTCATCTTCATCCGTGTCCTCACAGCATCCGTCGCGCTGGCAAAATGCGAGCATGCCTACCTCCCCAACACCACAATTTAACGGTTCTGAGCTGGACCCCCGCGACCTCAGGGTCGAGGAGGAGGACTTGGACCTGGTTGCCGAACACTATGTCACGCAGTATAATGCCTTGGAACTACGGACCTTTCACTGTGATCGTGTTCGCAAGATGCCGCTTAGCGGTCTTGATCCTAGTATGCTTATCGGATTCCTATGCAAGGAAGAAAAAGATTGGGTCGACTTGCGGCGACGTATCAGTGAGGTCTGCATTGTAGCTCGTTCGTGTTTACTGAGTCTGATTGACTCTGGTTAGCTCAACGCCAAGTATAAGACGATATTTACCATTCAAGACGAGCCTCCTTCGTGGCCGTCCGACTCGGACGAATTCATGGCTCTCGAGTCCGTCTCTGATCCCGACGACGTAGAAGAGATGGATACTGAGGAGGAGGACGGCATCGAAATGCTTGACGGTGAGGATGTGGAGGAGCAGCCCGTTCGCACGCGTGATGCCGAAGATCAGTTCTTTGACACGCGCTCGACGTCCATCTCCCCTGTGTGCAGTAGTGTCAAGGGCGGTACCAAAGGCTCCGAGGCGGACACGGAGGAGGATCCTATAGGACCCATCACTCCTGGACCGAACTCGACGTTTGAAGTCGACAAACACGAGGCTGCTGTTAAAGAACTTTACAAAAACGACGACTTTGAAGAGATTGACGGACACGAGCATGAAGACGATGATGAAGAATGGGTTGATCCCTCGATGCCTACACCACTCGCACCATCGATCGAACGTCCGTACGCCCCACCGATGGCCATAGCCAAGTCGACAGGGTCGACGGGGAGCACTGGCAGCAGGAAGGGCAAGAAGGGCAAGAGGTCAAAGAAGGCGAGCGTGCCCATTGTCAATTCGCCCCAGCCTCCTATCAAATCTGAGGTACATTTTCCGTTCCCGCGGTCCCTCGAGGAGAGTTTCAACGAACGCTCGTACGAGGCAGAGAATTACGAGAAACGGATGAACCACGCACGCGCACGAGACGGCGGACGTACGGAAAGTGGGGGTGTCAAGGCGGTGTTGACGGACGATGTCCGTTGAGGGTGGATGGTACACGAATTGGTGAACGGGGCTTCTATTCTGGATTGCCCTCTTTCTCTTCTCACTTTCTCCTTTCGCCTTCGTTTTGTTTTTCCCTTTGATTGTGGTCGCCCATTCGCCTTTGACGTGCAGGCCCTTTGCTTAGCTTTGTCACGCTGCCTATGCCAAGCGCTTAAAGGATGTGTATGGCATTCTTGGGAGCAATTCTACAGGTTTGTTTGATCATCTGTAAGTCTAATGTAACTATGTACTCCTACTTTTCGCAACGTAGTAGAGATACCCTTCATGCCTTTTTTTCATTTCCTCGTTGGTGATCAGTGAGAGACCGGTTTAGCTGTTTGCTCCACCCACAATTCGTTGACCCATGTCTTGCAGCCAAGCGCCCTCTAGCACCGACAACTTACCGACCTACGTCTACAAGCTCGTAGCCCACACTTGTCTAGTCCCACTGGATCCTGCCGCGCTCCCCGCCGCGCTCCCCGTATCAGACATCGATCAAGAGTCGGGGTTCATCCACCTCTCGACGGCTCGCCAAATCCCCGGAACCCTGATCCACTTCTTCCAATCCGACCCCCTCATCTACGTCCTCCGGCTCCCATACGCGCCCCTTCACCAGGTGGGCCAGATCAAGTGGGAAAGTCCCGAACGCGACGTGTGCGGACCACGCCCTGGCGAGGGCTTGTTTCCACACCTGTACAACGGGCTCACACTGGGACGGGACGAGATCGAGAGCGTCAAGGTGTTGGAGAGAGGAGAGGGGAGTTGGAAAGAGGCGATCGAGAGGGATGCCGAGTTCAAGGCGTGGCTGGTGTACTGAGCCAGTGACTGGCACCTGGACGTCAGCCCAGGTTGGGCTAGGGCCTCACTATAAGGAAGGGAAGGGGGGAAGTTCCAAGATTCGAAGCCCATGAGGGGGGGAGAAGTGGTTCGCCTTAGCTTTTCATGTCGTTTTGTGTTACAGTTGAAAAGGTCATAATGCATAATGTCTGGACCCACTAAGTCATTATGCATTATCATGGATATGCAGTACAACCATATGTGACAAAATGTGACATGGTTGTCACAAGGCTCTGACTCCACTACAGTGACAGCACTGTACATGGAACAAGATGTTGATCCAATGTTGTCTGCTTCATGCTGGCCATCTCCTGACTCCACAGCTTTGCATGGAAATGACACAACCACTTTGACAGTGCCAAATCCTCTGCATCACCATACTCCAAAACTGCCCTCTCAAGTTGCTTGCACAAGTCCATCACTTGAACCTTTAAAACACACTGTTCCATAAGGTCATCTTCCTCATCCAACTTGATCTCAATCACATCATCCCTGGCCACAGCTGCCTTGTGCTAAACCACCTCTACAATCTCATCTTCACCTTTCTCACTGGCTGAGAACAGCTCAACTTCACAAATCTCCATCTCTTTGGGAGGATCCAGCAACTCATCAACAGTAAGTGGACAGTTGAAAATGCAGTTTCATAAACTGAGAATTTCTACATTTCATAAGACCTCCTCCTCAGCTGACTTGGGCAGTGGTAGATTCTTTGGATGACATGAGATTTGGATCATAAGTCCTGGCCTATGCATCACAGCTTTCTTGAGGGGTTTTATGGCCATTAGGGCAGCCTTGGAGTCACTTTCAGCACCCATGATAGTGCAAAGAGCTACCTACCAGTCTGCATTAATGAAGTGGTTCCCAAGGTGAGCTTTGAGTCTAATTTCTACATGTGGTAGTGATAAGTCAGTTGTTGTGAACTCATAGATAATCTTCCAGGCAAAAGGATTGGCATGTAGGTTTGTTGATTGGAATGATGATGGTAAATCAGTGAGGAATATAGAATCCAATCCACCATTTGTGATGTAGCTTTTTGCTATCAGAAATTAAAACATAACCTAGGTCAAAGTGTAGATTATGACTTATAGTTGGATAAGGATATGATTCCAACAATTTCTGATTGCCTCTGGCATTGCAGAATCCTATGCATCCTTTGCCATAGCCATCACTTAGAGGAGATTTATTTTATATATTTCCTGTTCTCCTATCTTATCAAGATCTATGGCTTGACTGTTAAAATTACTGTATGTCTGTACAATGTTTTGAATGTCTATATGATTCCAGCATTGCATGGCTGAATAAATGGGGTCAAGTTCAGCTTGAATTCTCCAAGCTGGATATTTAATGATTCATATGATATCAAGTGTTCAGAGAAATTATCCAGAAATAGCAGGATGTATTGCTATTCTTGTTTCATATGGAGATTGAGTTTTTTCACCCATCTAGTGGAAATATAATTGTTAGCAAGCTGAAAATTGTGCCAAAATGACCATACTCTTTGAAGAGCTCAGAGGTCATCTGAGCATTTTTGTTGTTATGTATATGTTATATCCATGTCTAAGTCAACTCTGATCTGTTCTACTATCTCTGCTACCATCTCCAGCTAGCTCCTGATATGAACCCTAAACCCATAAGGCTCACTTGAAGGTCTATATAGAGAGTGAAGTAATTATAATTACAACTATAAAACCAAATTTTGAGCCAAATAACTATATGGCCATATACAGTGAGCAATAAAACCATTCCAATAACTAACCTTGACACAGTGTGCAAAGTGCACTGCAAACACTCATGGAAATTTCACCAAGCTTTGGTGTGACCAAACAAAGTACAAACTCTTGGCTACCAATCTGCACTTGGATCATGTGATTTGGCTCAGAGGCTGTGGAGTTATGGCCATTTTAAGTCACCCATGTCATTGGAACAGTTTTGTTGCTGATATTAGGGGTATTGCAAATTAGTATGAAGTATATCCTCCTTTGGCCTTGATGACCTCCTGAACCCTCCTAGGCATGCTCTCAATCAATCTTTGACACTCCTCCACCTCAATCTTATACCATTCTTCTTGAATCCTCTCCCAAAGTTCCAATACTCCCT
>JBBPUK010000297.1:6935-25390 GCA_038094635.1 Tylopilus cervinicoccineus
GTTTTGTAGGAAACTCTAATGTGGTCTCACTTGGCGCCACATTTTTTGCTCAGGTGCTCGCTGGTTCTTTAGTCGATCGTTAGTACACTTGCGATATATCACGTATCTTACTCATCCCCGTTCTAGGATTTGGTCCGCGCAAGGTCATGGCCGGGTTGCTTGTTCTGAGCGCAATCCCTTCAGGGTTGGCTGGAACTGCCCATAATGCTCTTGGACTATACTTTATCCGTTTTTTCATCAGCATTGTCGGTGCAACTTTCGTGACGTGCCAGGCATGGACCACTGCATTCTTCGACAAGAATGTAGTCGGGACAGGTAATCTGTCTTCCGGCGTAATTTCTACTAGCTAAATTCGGCCTTGACAGCCAACGCTCTGGCTGGCGGCTGGGGCCACACAGGCGGGGGTGTCACTTTCGCAGTGATGATTGCCTTATACAATGGTTTGCTTTCGGCCGGGCTCAAGTCAAGCGTTGCATGGCGTGCAGCATTCGTTGTTGCCCCAGTCCCTTTGCTACTTATTGTCGCTGCCTCCGTCATGATATTTGGGACAGACCACCCCGCTGGGAAATGGAGCGACAGACACAAGGCCATCACGCATGGATATTCAGATCGCGCTCCTCAAGACGAGAAAGCAGACACCTTTTCTAATGGAAGCAAAGTCGACTTGGAGAAGGTAGATGCACCGGCGGACGTTCACGTCACTGCCGTGCCAGTCGAGGAGCCGAGTAGGTCATCTTTTCCTTCACGATGAGCGATCCACCAGGGCGTCATACTCTTGATAGATATGATCTCCGAGCTAGATTATGCTATAAGCGAGCCTCTCACGTTGAAGATCGCGCTGAAGGTTGTTACTACGCCTGCAACTTGGCTCCCCTCACTAGCGTACTTCACGACACTCGGATATGAAATCGCCATTGATGCCAACTTGGCAAACGTTTTCCTTTCGCTCTACAGGTCAGAAACGTTTGGCGAAACCAAGGCTGGATACGTCAGTGGCGCAACACAACTCTTGTTTCAGTCTGACCCCTCACACAGATAGCATGCATCTATGGCCTCGTGAACTTTTTCAGCCGCCCCATAGGCAAGGATTGTCACCCTGACTGCTATCAGTGCATTGACTTTGAGGGTAGGTGGATACTTCGGTGACTTTATATACAGGAAATGGGGAGTCCCTGGCAAGAAGTACTTCATGGTATCGATGGGCGTTATACAGGGACTGTTATCTCTTGGCCTTGGCGTATATATCGACAACCACACTCACCCTTCATGTGATTATATTTTTCCTTTTCGGTGGGGGACGTATTGACCAGGAAAATAGTGGCTGTAGTACTCGTGATACTTGTCGTGCTTGCCGCGGTGAACGAGGCTGCAAGTGGGATCAACTTCTCTCTGGTACCTCACTGCAATCCTTGTGAGCAGTCTCCATTGATGGCGAATCCTTGACTCATAACGTTTTCTAAGGTTCTAATGGTCTCATGGTAAGGTCTTTTTTGACGCCTGGTATTTGGTAGTAACGTTCCAAACAGAGTGGCATTGTAGGAGGCATGGGTAATCTTGGCGGTATTTCGTATGCGCTTATATTTCGGTTCCAACCGGTCCCTGTCGGCAAGGCCTTTTGGATCTCTGGGGTCCTTGCAATGGTGCATTCAACACGATTTCTTTATCGAAACCTTTGCTCATGCTAGTCTAATTAGGCTATCAACCTGATGATCACCGTCATCAGCGTGCCGCGACTCTGATAGACTGGCCAACTGGCCACAACATTTGTGTTTGTTATGATAGTAGATGCGTATCGGTAGAGACCCCTTGGGTCTTTATCTGTGTAAGTATGAATTTGAATTGGGTATGGCTCCTTGTACCATGTATGCGGATATGTTTGGAAACTCATTAGCATTTCCAAGTTAGATGTTATTTCTGTTGTACATTTAAACCTGAAGCTTGATGAGTTGCTAGACCGACGAAAGCCGCGCGCCCATAAAGTTAAATTTAGGTGACTGATACACACGGTCCACACCTACTTAATCTTTGATGGCTCGCCAGCGTCTTCGGTGTTCTTAGTCTGATCCGATATATCCCCTCGACCTATTTTGTACGTGCTGATATGAAAAGCTGGACCACACGTCGACGCAATACGAACCCATGTCGACGATATGCCATGTTTATTTGTCTTGGGTGAGGTAGGGGATTCAGATACCGTGATGGTGGAGACGGCTGATAAGAACTATGTAATGCGGCGCAACAACGTTCGCCAAGAGATATGTCAACTGACCCCTGCGAGGCGAGTTCCCCAATGAATGAGATATCAGCAGAGGCGCGTTCCAGAGTACTAAACATCGTCTTGACCTACATAAACTCCAAGATACGTCGAGGCAACGGCTCATTGATAGCAGTCAGATACCGTCACCAGAAGAGTAACGAGGAAATAGCTGATCTGGAACCGGACGTTTGGATCGCGACTGGGGCCTGGAAACCCTGCAGATTAGTTGGCGGCATCAGTGGATAGGGCTCGGCCAACTTGAGCGCTGAGGGATGTGGACTCACGATCGCGTGGGAGGCATCCCAACTGACGTTCTGATTCAAGAGTGTACTCACTATCGTGGTCGTGTGCGGATTCGGGGACTCCTCAGGGTCGTGTAACCACTTTCGCAGGAGTTATCTCGAGTCTCCGACCCTGAGGCCTCAGGACTGGCTCAGTGCATCACGTAACCGAGACTTGATGGCTCCAGTTCGACATACAATAATACCGACATACATGCACTGGAAAGGCCACGGAGCCCACTGTGGTCTGGAGCCCAAACGTGGGATTGATCGCCTCGCCGTGTATGAATCCTTTCACGAACCTTTTGCTGCTCTGCAGAGCGTGTAGATTCTAACTCCCCGAGTTGATGGACTTCAGAGGTTATGTTCGTCAAAAAGGGAAAAGTTCGACAGGATCGCGTCAATACATAACTTGAGCGCCCGACAGACGTGCTGATTTAGACAGAGCAACGCCATTGAAAAAAAAAAAAAGGGCACATGAAAGGTGCCATCCAAACGCCTGGTTCGAGACTACCCTGCTCAGGTCGCATATTGGACGCCGCCGCTACACAAGTATGCAAGCGAGAGATTTGTGAAAAAAAAAAAAAAAAAAAAAAAACATTTTCCATGCCAGCATTCAACGCAGCTAATCTAACTTTATCATATCACTAAAATTCGGCCGAGCTGGATATTCAGCTTATCGTCCAATCGTCTCTTATCGCGTTGCCTGGCTGAGCCTTCAAGACATGATTTATCACGTTCCTCTTTATGGATTAGAAATGATCTTGGCGGAAAAGACTCAGTATTCAGTCTCGGATGCCCCGCATCTCGTCCCTTGACAGATTTACATGGTGCGGTATACGCTACTGCTTGTGACGGACTTCCAAGTACTTATCGTCCAACGACGTTTCAGCAATCTGTCATCTTTTTGGTCGCATTTTTCTAAACATAGGCGGCTCTAATGTGATCAGGCTCTCTTCATTCATTCATCCGGGGCAAGCCTCAGAAGACGTCAGGTCGTCAAGCAGAACATCAGATTCACATGTCGGCACATCGTACAAGCGTCTGGACCCCGGACATCGTAGGCGACATCGACCTCAGTGTAAAAGATGGCCAGGGATACACCGTCAGCCGACAACTTAATACGCGACGAATGGGTCATGATAACCAGACGCCAAGTTGGACCGTTGTCGTTGCTCTTGAGCGATGGCTAGAAACGAGTATCTCGACTCCCCTGTGTCTGAGATATCTTTGGACAGCCTCTATTCGCCATACGAAGCGTCCCTCTTGACCCCCTTCACCTCTCCAAGTGCCTCTTCAAGTCCTGAGCCTTGTAGAGAAGAAAATAAAGGCTTGTTCTCTCTCCCCTTCTTACCAGCGACTCTAGATGATCCAACGAGAAACGGGCCTAACCTTCCTCTATGTTTACCTCAGCTCCCAGGAAATGCAACGCTGTTAGAAGTAGCAGAAGCGGTAAGATACATCACCACCTATCGGCATGATAGGAAGACTCACCACGGTCAACACAGGACCGTGAAACACCAGATAACTGGATCAAAAGGGTGCGTTACCTCAAAGTAGCCACGAACGTTCACTCACGGAACCATCCCTTCAGAATCCCGACCTTGTCCGGCTGACAGGAAAACACCCTTTCAACAGCGAGGCGAAGCTTTCCACACTCTTCCAAGCCGTACGCAACATCCAGTCTATTTCTCGACGCTCCCACTGAGAGCAAAAACGTTGATTCCGTAGGGTTTCCTGACACCAACTCACCTTCACTTTGTTCGCAACCATGGCGCTGTTCCTCATGTCACCGAGGACCTCGCGAGAGAATGGACCATACATATTCATGGCCTGATACAACGCGAGGTCACTCTCACGGTTCAACAATTGAGCCAGCTTTTCCAGATTGTGACGCTCCCCGTGACCTTTGCTTGTGCCGGAAATCGAAGGAAGGAGCAAAACGTGATCCGGAAGACCCTCGGATTTAGCTGGGGAGCCGCTGGAGGTACAGAGTACACAGCCAAGGTTTAGTGCTGACACTAAAGGACTCTTCTTCCAGTATCCACCGCCCTCTGGACCGGGGTATATTTGGCAGACATCTTGGAGTACGTGAGACCAAAGCGGGGAGTGGCCAAGCATGTCATTTTCGAAGGTGGAGACAGCCTGCCCAATGGACCTTATGGAACCTCGCAGCGACTGTCGTGGGCCGCCAGCAAGGATCGGGGAATGCTCATAGGTAAAGCACTCTACCACTGGCCTTGTCAGTTGAAGTTGAAATCCATGTTTCAGCATGGGCCATGAATGGTTTACCTCTCGAACCTGACCACGGATTCCCGGTGAGACTCGTCGTACCGGGGCAAATCGGAGGTCGATCTGTCAAGGTAATGCAGACGGTCGTCAACACCACACCGTAATAATGCTTGATGGGACCCTTGATTCAGTGGCTTAAGCGGATTGAGATCAGTGATAACGAAAGCCAGCACCACGTATGTGCATACCAACACCTCTAATCATGTTTTGCTGAAAGATATTACAGTTACACATCTGGGTGAGGGAAGATGATGACCACCGGGGGTCGCGTACTCAATCCCTTGCCATAAGGATAACAAGCTTTTACCGACACAAGTCATGCCAGATCAGGCACGCGCAGAAAAGCATTGGTGGTATGACCCAAGGTCAGCTGACATCTATTGCGCCTTTTGGAACCAGGTGACTTAGGGTGACGACAGATATATCATTACGTCAGTTGGTACCCAACTGGCATCTTTCTTGCAGCTGACTATCTAGCAGTGAGCTGAATGTGAATAGCGCAATTGCCAAACCCGATCACGATGAGAGATTGGTTGTGAGAAAACACCTACAATCAGACGGATTCTATACTATTCGTGGGTATGCCTATGGTGGTGGTGGACGACGGGTGACCCGAGTGGAGGTTTCGTTGGATGAAGGCGCGACATGGAGTTTGGCAGACATGTAGGAGGGCAGCTGCACTCTCATTTTGCGCACTCACCTAGGGATGCAGCGAATACCCCGAGGATCGCTTCCGCGAACTATGTCACTTTGACCCGGTCTACGGAACTCTCGACATGACGGAAAGAGACACTTCATTGTGAGTTGTGAACGCGCGAAACATTTTCAATATATCTTACATCTTGTTGTAGCTGCTGGTGTTTCTGGAGTTTTGATGTCAAACATGACCGTTTAGCGCAGTGTGACGCATTGATGGTAAGGGCATCCGATGAAGGGAGTGCGCTTCAACCACGGGACATGTAAGAGACAGACATTTTTCGATGGTTTTCGTGACTCACCCACAGGCAGGTACTGGCACGCACTAGGCATGATGAACAACTGGTGCGTACACCCCAGAATTGAATAGATCCACTGCTTGAGGCATCGTCGATAGGTGGTTTAGGGTTGCTGTGCACAAGACTGAAGACGAAGACCAAGTCGTCTTGCACTTTGAGCACCCGACCCTCGCCGGGAGCGCCTCTGGGGGCTGGATGGAGGTGTGTGACGGCGTAATCAGATGTTTCCAACAATTATATACTTACTCGTCATAGCGAATGAAGGCGTCAGGCTATGACATTACGCGGCCGGCCTTTGGGAAGACAACGCAGCAAGAGAAAGCAACAGATGCGAAGCCAAAAACAGAGGAGATATCTTTGACTAAACCAGGTATCACCAGAAAAATTACACAGGAAGAGTTGAAGAAGCAGGATCGGGAGCATCCATGGTTTGTTATCAATGGAGAGGTGTACGACGGAACACCCTTCTTGAACGAGCATCCAGGAGGCGGCGATTCCATCATTCTTGTTGCTGGCGAGGACGCTTCAGAGGACTTCTTTGCCATCCACTCAGCCGAGGGAAAGCGGAAACTGGCGCAGGTACGCAAGTTCCGAAATGCCAGTAGAACTTGCTGATACATTCCTCGTCACAGTTCCATATTGGAACGCTCGTGAAATCGGGAGCAGAAGACGCATCTGCATCAAACGACCAGGCAACGGACGGGATATTCCTCGACAGAACTAAATGGAAAGACGTCAGGCTGACCAAAATCATGCAGATAAACCACGACACATACCAATATCGATTCGATCTGCCACGAGAGGATCAACCACTTGGCCTTCCCGTGGGCCAGCATGTATTCGTGCGTCTTAAGAGAAAGGATACTGGAGAGATGGTTCAAAGGGCATATACGCCTGTCTCACGACAAGGAGCAATCGGTTTCATCGAGTTTCTGATCAAGTTAGTTTCCTCTCTTTGGTTTGAGAAATGGAGCTAATCGGCGCAGGTTATACTTACCTTCGAAGAGCTTCCCGATAGGGGGAAAGATGACGACCGGATTCCATCAACTTGCACTCGGCGACATCGTACAGTTGAAAGGACCATTGGGATCCTTCATCTGGAATGGGCAGGGTATTGCCAATTGGAAGGGGTGCGACAGGAAATTCAAAGAGGTGGGCATGATATGTGGAGGAAGCGGTAGGCCATTACGAACAAACAAACGGGCTATTCTTGCTCACTGGTGGGAGCAGGGATTACTCCCATTTTACAGGTCCTTCGGAGCATCTTCCTTGATGCCTTGGACACGGAGACCAAGGTATGGGTGATAAGTGCGAACAGGACGGAGCAGGATATTCTCTGCCGTGACGATCTTGATGCTTTGTATGCGCAACATGGTCCACAACGCATGAAGCTGCACTACGTCCTTAGTAATGCGCCATCCGGGTGGATGGGAAGCATCGGTCGGATCAACAACGACATGTTGAAAGCAGAGATGCCTCGTCCTGGTGAAGACGGTATAATTCTAGTGTGTGGGCCCGAACCGATGATCAACCACGCAGTGAAGCCAGGGCTACAGACTGCAGGATGGGATATCGAGACGCAATTGGTGGTGTTCTGAGTTCTGTGCTCACAGTAGGTATGATTATGATATAATATATCCAGAGACTCGATTTACGCTGTGACTCACCTTGAGCATTCCTCTGCGAACTAGACGTGGCAACCCGGATCTCGGTACTCACAGTCGCTGAGCAGAAGACAGTCTTTTGAAACTTGGAGAGCTGTCGTCCAGGTATTACACTTGGTCACAAGAACTCCTTGTCCTCCACTGGTGTTCAATATTGGGGTGGTCATCTGCCCCCCGTTCGTGTCCTTGTCAAGTTCCGAGTCCTGCATGTCCCATCGGACCATTTCCGTTTACGTCATGTGATGCCTCTTAGACTGGGCTCTCCCTCGATGACGGTCCACCCGTCCTCTTTCTCCTACCAGCTGACCCACAGTGCATCGCTCAGATGGAGGAAAAGCCACCCATCACAGCTCTCACCATGGTCGACGACGATGTGGAGCGTTCTCCGGAATCATGGTGTCGACCATTCAATGATCTCCTCGTTCTGCTCAGGATTATCAGTGGTACGGACAGCGAGATTGAACACCAAAACTTTTGCTTCCAACACACCCATGACCTCTCGGGGCTCTCCAGAGTCTTCCTTTGGGTAGATATATTCCCGGGTATCACGTACAAAATCGACGTGCGTGACATCCAGTTCATCGAGATGGATCACGGCCGAAGGTGGGTGGCAGAACTTGAGGCATACGCGGATCGTGTACTGTCAAGGATTCGAGTGAGTGCTCGCATTGATACCATCTACGCCCACCCTACTGCTTACCAAGCGCTTGGACGAGGACACAGGACTACTGCAACCGACTCATAGCGTGCAACGTCATCCAAGACACTAGCCCGTTTGACGATGTGGACTTGTTAACTTGCGCGCTTTGTCGCTCCCATCTGCAAAGCTGCAAGTACTGCGATGCTATTGTCGCATGCTCGAACGAAGTCTGTGCAGGCTCGCGGGGATTCGCGCTCTGCAAGGAGGACGAGAGTGCAGCATGTCACAAGTGCCTAGACTCAAAGGCACAAGGCATGAACCCCCATTTTGTGCGGTGTCCGTCGTGCAACTCCTGGTCCTGCAAGAATGACCTAAAGTGGTGTCATGGGCAAGTTATCCACCCGGTGCCAGGCACGAAGGAATCTGCCGAATTGCACCGCAGAGGACATCTGGGCTGCACTTCGATTGCAAAGTCGCACTCACCGATTCCGGGCCCATGCAAGTCCTGCGTTGATTCTGGTTACGCAAATGCATGGCGAGTTTGCAGTGCTCGCCGGACTCTGCTCTGTCCTTCCCTCATAGGCGATGCTTATTGCCCTGAATGCATTACCCAGGACAGGGGACGAGACTGTGCTTGTGGCGCCGTCTGGCTTTGCGATGCCTGTTTCGCAGTCGATCCCAAATACTCACGTCATCCCAACTTGATATCTTGTCCTCGATGTGGAACGGCATACTGCATGGACGGGTGTCGATATTGCCGCTCTTGCACGGTCTGCTTTCAGGCTGGCATCTGTTCCGGTTGTCAATCTCAAGAGAAAGGGGATGTCGGTGGAGATCACACTCTGGGCGGCCGTTCGAAACCTCATCATGCTTCCGAAAACTGCGTGGGATGTGAGGTGTACATGTGTACCGAGTGCTGCTTGACTGCTAAAGACGGCGTAATGCAATGCACGGGTTGTCACAGTTGGATGTGTCCCAGGTGTTCCAGCCGGACGAAAAGATGTCTTTCTTGTTCCAGGTACGCAGCCCATATCTTGACGCCATTTTGGTTCCGGCTGTTCATGACCTTGTTACAGCACCCAGTTTTGTGGCGTCGTTCCATGAACGCACGATACCTGTAAACCGTTTTGCACTCTGGAAGTGATAAGCTACACTAATTGGTTCGATTGTACTGTGTACTTGTACGGGATGACATTTACCATGCGCACATGTTCTCAATGATTCTTGAAGGTCTATTGTCCAGCTAAAAACACGATCCCTGTGCCGAGTGCCGTCGCAATAGCGCTTACCACTTGCGTCTTGCTAGTCATAGCTGACTAGGTAAGCTGGTAAGCTTACAGAGCGATAGACGATCCGCAGAGCTAAAGTTCGGCATTCAGTTGCTGCTGTTGGTCCCTAGAGATAATATCTTGGAAGACAAAGGGCGAGACACGGTGATTGGCTGGAGACGCATCTGGCTAGACCAACGACTGGCTCGGTGTTTTCGAGTCTTGTGAATGTTATGTAATTTCCGTCTTTCGTCCGTACCGCTATCAACGACTTCTAGACAAAACCTCCAGTGAGACGGCGCAACTTTCCTGCCTCTCAGCCGCGACCAAGTTCATCACCGAAACACGTCTTTGCTTCTCCAAGTGTTTTCTATCTAGCTTTCCGATATATCACAACGGGGTCTGTATCAAAACGAACGGAGGACTGCTATCGAAACGAGCGTAAGTCGCGCATGCCGAACATAAACAAGGATAGAGCGTCTGGGTATCCTATCGTGAACATATAGCTAATTTGGACGGCGAAAGGCGCTGCCGATCGACTGGTCGTAGTCGTACAAGGAGAACACCAAATAATCAAAGACGGCCATCAAGCGTACGGTAGATCGGGCAGATAGCCCGCGCTTTTCACGTACGTCACCCGTTTCGTTCCGTTGCAGTTCCTCCAAATGAGGTTCCTGACGGCCTGCGTCGACTGATACCGTCGTTCGTACAAGTCCATGTTGTACGACACGTCTTCCCTGGAAAGCGTCGTCACGCATGCGTGGTCAACGAATTTCAAGCCCCGCGCCGTGAGCATGTCGCCGTTCTTCCTCGGCCCAGTCCACCAGTCCTCCATCGACTCGCTGTATTTCTCGAGACCCGTCACGACGCCCACTATGGGCACTCTTTCTGGCACGACCGAGCGAACGTCGTTGTAGATCTTCCTGGCGATGCCTTCCTTGGGTCTCAGGCAGTATATGAGGAGGTCGATCCCACGCTCGGTGTAGAGCGCGCCGATGGCCTTTTCGGGGCAAAAGTCGCCCCCGAATCCAGGTATGTCGTAGATGTCGAAGGCATGTCCGTTGAGGTCGACCCTGTATGCCGCCGGCGCGACCGTGCAAGGGTGCATGTCGGTGCTAAAAGGTGCGTCCTCGCGACCGAGGATCAGATTCACCAGGGAGCTGATGCCCATGCCGGTGCGTCCAAAGACGACGATGACGTGCACCCGGTCGCCCTTTTTTGATGGGTCGAGACGTGTTGTGAGCGATGCGTTTTACGAGATGTGTCGGGAGGGACTCACGTTGTTCACTGGCATGGGCATCGTTTGAGACTTGGTCTCGAACGGGTTGAACCCGCGCAACCGGCTGAACACGGGCGTTTCGCTGAAGAGCTTGGTCGATACGAAAAACTTTGTTGACGCCATCTGAGAGAGGCGGAGGTGGGGGAGCACACACGCGTAGTGGGTGAGTTGAAAGTTGTTTGGAGCTCGACAGCGGCGTTCTGGGACTTTTTGGAATGGTGGGCTTTTTAAGAAGGCGTTCACGACGAAGGACGCCTCATGGAAAGCGTGCCGCACACCCGCGCTGCGTGCATGCTTCTCGGTGGACACCCCTCCCCCCCCATCCTGGGTCCATACTTGTGGTTTCCCTACTCTTGTCCCGTGAAAGGTACGACATCGTGCATGCTCGCGGCAGAACTGGCTATCGCCCTTTGCTGTGCCTGGGGGGTTCGCGTCTTGGTGCGAAAAAGGTTTTAGGTGACTCTCTCGGCACCACGGAGCTCTCGCGTGGAGAGCTGCAGGGTCTCCGCGTGTTCTGATCTTTCCTTCCTAGCGGAAACAAGATAACATTGATCGCCTGTGAACAGATAAAAGAGCAGGCATGTTTACGTTTGGAAGAACGCGGGTGGTGGGTGCCACAAACGAAGCTGCGGTAGCTGTCTGGTTGCCAACCTTGGGGTGGACGCCCTTGCTGGCGTTGGTGTAACCCCTCCATGAAATCACGTCAGCGTATTTGAGATGACACGTGTAGGTCCTCACGACGACTGATATTGGCCTCGTCGAGTTGCGCCGACACTGCGAACAACAAACGTTGGATCTATCCATTCTACATATAAGTACAGCGCATGCTCATCGCCCTCCAACGTGCCTTGCTTCACGTCTGCCGCGCAGCGTCACTGCCGAGCGCTATTTAGGACAGCTACCACCCACTTCTGGCACCGACCGAAGTGAGATGTGCATAATTTCCAAAGAGCATGTCCCCCCGGCGAACCCAATTCCCCACACCCCTCTTCTCAGCCCAACAATTCCTCATGATCAGCTGCTTCGCGGTCCTCTCCGACTCGGAGAGTCTGTCCTTGAACATGGCATCGCGGGTCGTCGACGCGTCCAATGTCGTGACGCAGGCGTGGTCCGCGAACACCATCCGCCGGGCTTTCAAATCGGCTTCGTTCGTCGACCACCACTGGCCCATCCTCTCGGCGTATCTCTCCAGACACGTTATCACAGCGACGATCGGGACGTCGTCCGACACGGCTGAGCGTATGGCGGTGTAGTTTTGGTAGCCCGCGTTCGCGTCGCCGCGGGTGCCGCGCAGACAGTTGACGACGAGGTCGATTCCGCATTGGGCGTCGAGTTCACGTAGGGCTTTGGTGATGGCGGAGGTGGGGCATTTGAAGGAGCCGAAGCCGGGCGAGTCGATGAGGCGGAAAGAGCGCCCGTTGAGGGTGAAGGGGTATGCGGTGAAGGCCTTGGTGCAGGGACTGACGTCGGTGGAGACGGGTGCTTGAGGGATGCCTGTGATCGTGTTGATAAGGGAACTGGCGCCGACGCCCGTCTGGCCGATTATGACGACGTTGAAGACGTCCTGAGTGTTGGAGCGCGCGTGAGTTGGAGGGGGGGGGAGAGATGCTTACGATGGGGGTGGGGATAGCGGGGAGGGGACGGGGAAGCGAACTGACCTTGTCGCTGAGAGCATCTTCCTGGGCGATTTTCTTCAAGAGGTTGCTGACGAGAGGGGGTTTTGAATCTCTGCGACGAAAGGCAGGGAGCTTAATGTGCATGCCACTAGATTGTCAAAAAAGGCGCAGATGGGACTCGGACGGGCAAAGTCGATCGGGTGCGAAGGAGAGCAGCAGCCTGCAAGGGTGGTGCACTGCTTTTTTTCCTGGAAGACGAGATTGATAAGTGGGTATGCGTGCAGGGTCACGAAGCGAAAACGTTGCAGGGCGTCGGTCGAGGTTCCACGGCAAGGGAGCCTTGAGGCTGCAAAGGTATATATTTGGGTTACAAGCGGTGCCATACCTGGACATAGCCAAGGACCACGTGTCATCATGAGGGCGCGCTATCACCGTAGGCAGTGGACGCACGAGTTGCATGCCCAGTGGGCCGGTGAGCTGCACGGCTGATGCGGCTGTATCACAGGACCAATCCGGAGTACCACAGCGCCTGGTTGAGGGCCAAATCAACAAGACGTGCCGCGGGCGTCGATCGGAGGACTGTCACCCTGGAACACGCCAAAGCTGGACATTGGCCCTGCGAATGGCAGTCGCCAGGAGACTCTCGGGATGAGGTCGTCGAGGGTGTGCAGGACAATCAGGACGAACCGGGCGGACCCGCAGAGGATCTGCACGTTCGTGAGCGGCGCACACGCGAGTCGCTGATAGGAAGCGGAACGGGTTTGGGTGAGAATGGAACGGACCGGACGTTGCCGTGAGTGCGGGTGGTGGGGATGGCCCTGCACTGCTCGGACGACGTGACCAGCGACGACGACCACGACGACCACGTCCACGTCCACGACCACGACCACGACCACGACGAGCAGCACCAGCCACTCTTCCGGCCCACGCGTGTCCTGACTTGCGTGACCGTCTGCACACGGCGGACGTCCAGCGCGGGGACGTGTCCTAATCCAGCACACCACCCTCAAATCGTCCCCCGTTGTCCAAATCCATTCTCGATTCTGCAGATAATCTAATTCCCTGGCGCATATAAGCTCTTGCCTGCTCTTCTTCCTCTCCACCATCCATGGACTCCTTCCACGAGCCCTACACCCGCGCAGGCGACAACATCTCGCTCGATGCCGTCCGCGAGCAAGTGCGCGCACTCGAGGAATCGCACAGGGCTCACGGTGTGCAGCTCTCGGGCAGGATCGTCCACATCTGCCACTATCTCCCCGTCGTCCCCACCCTCATCTCTCACCTCACCCCGGCTGCCGCGGGCGTCCTCAGCCCGCCGCCGTCCCCACCCACCCACTACGACGATGTCCCTGTCAGTCCGACCGGAGATGCCTCTGTGGCGCAACAGCCCCAACAACCCTCTGTTCCGTCCAGGCGTTGGCAGTTGGCACCCAGGTATGGCCATGCGGCCATGATCTCGGGCATCCGCTCCCTCTCTGCCACTCACGACCAGGTCATCGTGGGCTGGACCGGCGACATCCTCACAGTTCCCTCCGAGGGGGCCGCATCAGCCGAAGAGAGCGGTGGAGCTGGCAACGGGGAGCAGAGCGTTCCGAGCCATCTCGTGCGCCAGGCCGATAGAGAGGCCTTGCAGGCGGAGCTCGTCGGCTACGACGAGGACGGCCAGGGCCAGGGTATCGAGGGAAACAAGGGCAAACTCGAGTACGTGCCTGTCTGGCTCGAAGACAATATCGCACATGGCCACTACGAAGGATACTGCAAAACGAGTGAGCGTTTTCTTTCGTCCGATCTCCTTCGCTTGCCGGCGCGATCTTATCGAGCTGTGTGGGGTCGTCTTCCGCTTTGTTGGCGCGTGCTTTCCTTATTTGCTTGAGGCGTGCCGTTTTCTTCATGGCGACGATGGACGTGCATCCCCTTCTGTATCACCACAACAGCCTCGTGGCAATCCGGCTGATGCACTGATCGCGTGATTTCATCATATTTCGGGCCGCCTTTCCTCCTGGCCCTGATGTGCTAGTCTTGCGATCAGATCAAAGGATTGCCATGTCATTGCGCTGGGTGAGCTGCGTATACGCTGCGTCACTTTTAGTATTCCATTCCAGCTAGCCATGACGTTTGGCCAACTTCCTCGTTGCCCCACATGATATGCTGACTTTGACCTCGAAGCACTCTGGCCACTGTTCCACTACTTGCTCTGGCAAGACGTTGCTACAGAGTATGCTTCAGCAGATGCGCACTGGGTACATTACGAACAGGTATGCCAACTCTCTGTCCCCACACTGCCCTGATTCATCTCGGTACACAGGCAAATCAAGTGTTTGCCGAGCGCATCGCCTCTATACTCAAGCCAGGTGATCTCGTTTGGGTGCACGACTACCACCTTCTCCTCGTGCCCAAGCTATTACGGAATCAGATGGGCGAGAAGGGGACCGATGCGTAAGTCCATGTCCCGTGCCATTTGTGGATGTTTTTCGCTTAACCTTTACAGAATCATCGGACTCTTTGTACATACACCATTCCCAAGCTCCGAGGTATTCAGATGCTTGCCACGTAAGTCGGTCCACTGCCTCCTCGTCCTACCTAGTTCTCATGTACGGGTTAGGTCGTAAAGAGATCCTCGAGGGAATGCTTGGTGCCAACCTCGTTTGCTTCCAAACTTACTCGTATTCCCGTCACTTTACGTCCACCTGTGTCCGCGTCTGCGGATACGAAACGACTACCCGTTCTGGCCCCGTGTCGCCTTCAGCGAATACTTCTTCTACCCTCAGCGCCGCCACGCAGTCACCCGATCGCAATCAACCACCCAACTCTTCCGAGAACAAATACATAGGCATCGATGTCCAGGGACACATTGTCGCAGTCTCTCATTGTCCGGTTGGCATCGATGCTGAACGTGTGGCACGGGACACGTTACGCCCCGGTATCCAACCCAAGTTAGAGGCCCTTCGAGCATTGTATGCGGACAAAAAGATCATCGTTGGAAGAGACAAGTTGGACGTCGTCAAAGGGGTCTTGCAAAAGGTATGGCGCTCTCTTGCAGTCAGCTGGCTCGGATTCGACGTGCTGACTGTACATACATGATGCAGCTCCGCGCATTTGAGAAACTTTTGCATGATTACCCCGAGTGGCAAGGGCAAGTCGTATTCATCCAGGTGACATCGCCATCGCTCACGGATTCGCCCAAACTGGAACGTCAAGTATCAGAGTTAGTCGCGCATATCAATGGAGAATATGGAAGTTTAGATTTCATACCCGTACATCACTAGTATGTTCTTCTCGTCCTCGTATTCGCGCCGTTTCACTTGTTTCAGCGCGCTGACTCTTTTGTGCATCGCGCAGCCACCAATCACTCAAGAAGGATGAATTTTACGCTCTCCTGTCTGTCGCGGATTTGGGTGTGATCACACCACTACGTGACGGCATGAACACGACTTCAATGGAATTTGTAATTGCACAAGAACGCACCAAACGATCCCCACTCGTCTTGAGCGAGTTCATGGGCATCAGCCAACACATGGGCCAAGCGTTGCAGGTCAACCCGTGGGATCTCGGGGTACGTATCTCCGTATCAACTCCTTGACGTTCGTTTACACCTATCACCGTTGGAACAGGACGTCGCTGCGGCCATGAACACCGGTCTTCTCATGTCCTTGACTTCCAAAGCCGCTCGGCACGCTGCACTGCACAAAGTTGTGACCACGCACACGTCACACACGTGGGCAGCACTGCTGGTCAAGATGCTTCTGTCCCAAATCAATGGCCAGACCACCGCGCGCGGTACGCCTTACCTCCCGAAAGAGCTTCTCAAGGATAAGTACGACAGCGCAGGCAAGCGCCTTTTTTTGTTCGATTACGACGTGCGTACCATTCCAAGCTCCTCCAGAGCCTCTTGATTGTGACGACGTTTGGAATCTAGGGCACGCTCACCCCTATCGTCAAGACGCCATCAATGGCGGTTCCTTCGCCGGACGCTCTCAGCGCGCTCACGAAGCTCGCCTCCGATCCTCGCAACATCGTCTACATCGTCTCTGGTCGTGACCAAGCCTTTTTAGAGATGCACCTCGGACACATCAAGCACCTCGGTATGAGCGCCGAACATGGCGGCTTCATCCGCGACCCTTCCAATGGTAACGGGAAGGCAGTGGTAAACGAAGAGCAAGGGGAAGAGAGCTGGGTCAACTTCACGGCTCAGTTGGACATGGGATGGATGGACGAGGTGGCCGAGATTTTCAGGTATTACACGGAACGGACGACAGGCAGTCACATTGAGATCAAGAAGAGCTCGATCACGTGGCATTACCGAGCGAGCGATCCCGAATGGGGGTGAGTCTTCTTTTTTTTTTTTTTCCTGGCGCATCCTGACCATGTGTGGCAAGGTTGTTCCAATGCAGGCAGTGCCAAGACTTGTTGGAGAACAACCTGGCGCATAAACGTCCGATCGAGGTGCTCGTCGGGAAAAAGAATCTCGAAGTGCGCCCGCTGGCTATAAACAAGGTCCGTTTGTTATTCTCGCGGGATTGTGCCGAACCCTACTCTGACGTTTCGTTTCCCCCAGGGCGAGATCGTCAAGCGGATTCTATACCTGAACCCCGATGCGGAGTTCATCTTTTGTGCGGGCGATGACAAGGTGCGTGCACGATATCTCGCACCACGGCTAGACTCACCTCCCCCCCTCTTCTTTCTAAGACCGACGAAGACATGTTCCGTGCGCTGCACGTCTTCCCCCCGGACGCAACCGGCAGCGTCCACCTTCCCCCTCCTCTCTCCGTCACCCTTGTCGACAGTAAAAACAGCGTCCCGCGACCAGACGTCGAGTTGGCGATTGCGCCCGATGCCATCTTCACGACGGCGGTCGGCCCGAGCACAAAGCGGACGTTGGCCAGCTGGCACGTGACCACCCCGGAGGAGGTCGTCGAGCACATGTTGTATCTCGTTGGGGAGACCGGTCGGGGAATGATCCCGGGGCTCGTTTTAGACGTGAGTGCGGAGACGGCCAAGGGATACTTGTGAAGGACGTGAGGGAGGGGTGCGTGCGGGAACTATAGACAAGGCAAGGGCCGGCGGCGGCGGCCCGCGTGACGGTCTGCTGGGACTGTTTTTGGGGTCGTGCTGTTGCTATACAGTAGATTCGAGACGTCGGTGTTTGTCGCGGGTATTTATTTGGTGGAATTGTGTGGGTGATTGGAGTTTGGGTTTCTCTGCGACGGCGGGATCGATAGCCAGATTACAGCTGTGTTTGTTCTCGCTCCAGACGAGCCCGTGTTTCACCTGGTGAAGCTCGGTAATATCCTGGATTCGCGGACGATGTAACGCGCATCGGTACGTCGCTTGATGGCCCGGACTTGCAGGACTGTGAGGTCATGGTGAGCAGCACGAACGTAATACCGTTTCCGTAGCCACACGGCTGAAGTGGCCTCCTGCCGGCTGTACTCATGATGCTACACGGCGCTCTCCTAGTACAGGCCCAGCACGGCACACAGACACATCGAACCACCAAGTATTGTCCGGCACGACGACGCCATGTTTCCCTGGCCAAACGGCGCGAGAGACCCGACTGGATGGGTACACCACTGCCCACCGCTCAAAAAACACATGTAACAGATCCCTTTGTCGTCCGAGCAGCACTCGTTGCATGTCAACGCCAGCATGGTCTCAAACCGCTCGAGGGTTGAAAACGCTCACCCGGGCGTCTCCTCCTCTCCCTCCAAGGCCTGGCAACTCAAGACAGATTTCCGGGCCGATGACAGAGCCGGCAATACCAGCAGTGTCGGCATCCTCTGTGCTCACAATATGCCGTTCCACGACGGGAACACGAAAGCGATCGATTTGGGTTCACCGCTTCGCCTAGCCAGAAGGCAGCCATCACATGACCAAACGGCACCGCAGACACGCTGGCAGTGTCGCTCCCTATCCTCAGCGATGCACTCGGAGCCATCAACGGCGGAAGGGCACTGACCGACCACTGCATGCTGGCCAAGCATTTGCGTGTCCAGAGTCCATGCATGGGCCAGGTGTCGGTGAGCGAGACCGGTACAATCGTGGTATCGTCTTCATGACCTCTGCGATAGCCTTGGGAAGGATACTGCGTGCGATCGATCGGTCAGCAACTTGATGCACGCACGAACGAACGTACTCACGCCTCGAGCGCTTCCATCCAACTCTT
>JBBPUK010000298.1:0-27186 GCA_038094635.1 Tylopilus cervinicoccineus
AGAATCTACTGCCAAGGGCGACAGGTGACGGCAAAGGCCGTACTTCGTTACCTGTGCTCTGTCTAGGTGGTCTTTGGACTCTTTAATACCTAGCTCTCCTGGCGTCATCATGTGACTAGTCACGTGGGCTGCGAATGAAGTAAACGCGTCCAGGCGCGAAAAGGGAAGAAAAGAGAAAGAAAAATAAATGATACCGTAGTGCGACGTGACCGTAACACTTTGGATTCTCTGACTGCTATATAGATTTGACATTCATTAATAAACACAATGTTCAAATGTACTCTGTTCCCCCACTACTCCTCTGACTTTTTGATGGAACATTTAATTCTACCATCACTCAAGCCATTGACCTCTCCATCCAATTTGCAATCAGTGATATCATTCTAACAATGTTCTATGTCACTCTACTGGATGGCTCATGTTCCCTTGTTTTAGGATATAACTGGCTTACCCACTACAATTCATTAATTGACTGAGTCTTGAGCAGTGTCACATTCCACTCACCTGAACAATATATACTAGCAACATCAAGCTCACCTCCAAAGCCACAGGATTCACTTTCTACAGCTGAACCTTCATCCTCCAATATATCGTGTTTCTCTGATAAGAAGGCTCCACCCATTGTGTTTGTCAGTGCTTCTGCCTTTGCCCTGGCTTGTCATCTCAAGGACTCCACTGAGTTTAGTCTTTAGATCTACCCTAAGGAGAGCAACCTCCACTTTACTTCCACTACTTCTACTTCTTCTAAAAAGGATGATCTCTCTCTGATATTCCTCTGAAGTATCATGACTTCACAGATATGTTCAGCAAGAGCAAAGCCTTTGAGCTTCCCCTATACTGTGAGCACAACCTGAAGATCAATCTGAAAGAAGGAACCTCTCCTTCTCTGGGTACCATCCACTCTCTCTTTGTCTCTGAGCTTGAGGCCCTCTGCATATTTCTCAATAAGCACCTAGCTTTAGAGTTCATCTGCCCTTCCTCCTCCACTCATGCCACTCTGGTTCTCTTCATCTATAAAAAGGATGGCACATTGCACCTTTGCATTGACTTCCAAGGACTCAACAAGATCACAAAGAAAAATTGCTATCTGCTCCCTCATATCTCCAACCTTCTGGATGTCCCAAGCCATGCCAAGATCTATATAAAAATTGACCTCCAATATGCATACCATCTGATCTATATTGTAGAGGGAGATGAATGGAAGACTTCCTTCTACACACACTATGGCTCTTATGAATGGCTTGTTATTCCATTTGGTCTAACCAACACCCCCATAGCATTTCAGTGATTTATCAATATTATCTTCGCAGATCTGTAGATGTTTGTGTAATAGTTTACTTGGATGACATTCTCATTTACTCTGCAGACAAAGCTGCACACCATGAACATGTCTGAGAAGTCCTCTGCAGGCTCCACAAGTATAGGTATTATATCAAGCCCAAGAAATGCAAATTTCATACTGACTCTACCAAGTATCTTAGATACTACCTTTCTCTCGCAGGCCTTATCATATTCAAGGACAAGATCAGTGCAATTCAAGACTGGCCTGAGTCTCATAAAATCAAGAATGTCCAGTTCTTCCTCAGTTTCATCAACTTCTACCAGCACTTCATCCATAACTACTTCAACATAGTCATTCCTTTAACTTGTCTTATCCACAAAGGAACTCCATGGAACTTCTTTGATGACTGTCACTCCATATTCCAGTGCCTGAAGGACACCTTCACCTCTGCTCCAATCCTCACTCACTGGATCCCTAACACTCTACTCATAGTAGAAACTGACACTTCCAACTATGCCATTGCTGGTATCCTCTCTATTTGTTGTCCAGACAATGAGATCTGCCCCGTCACTTTCTATTCTCGGACATTGGATTTCTATGAGCTGAACTACAATACCTATGACAAGGAGCTCCTCACTGTCCATGAAGCATTTCAACATTGGTGGCACTATCTTGAAGGCTTTACAACTCTGATCAATATCATTATAGACCATAAGAATTTGAAGTATTTTACTTTCTCTCACCTCCTTTCTCAATAGCAGGCCCATTGGTCCGAGTTTTTCTGCCAGTTCTACTTGATCCTCTGTTTCCACCCTGGATGCTTAGGTGGTAAGCCTGATGCCCTCACTCAATAATGGGACATCTATCCCAAAGAGGAGGATAAGGACTATGCTTGTGTCAACTCCCACAATTTCTGCCCAGTCTTTACTCAGAAATAGCTCGCATCGTCCTTATATGCTACTTATCTCATAGATCCAGTGCTCCACACAAGCACTGCATTCAATGCCAAAGCTCTCCACAAAGACATCCTCTCTGCACTTATCTCTGACCCATTGGCCTCCATTCATTTGTCCTCCTCTGACTTCTCTAACTCTCATTGGAAGGTTAACTCCAATAGTTTTCTTCACTTGGATAACCGCATCTACATCCCTGACACCAATGATCTCCAACTCTATGTCCTCTGCTACAAGCATGATTACCTGCTTGCAGGACACTTCAGACAGAATTGGACCCTAGAACTAGTCTGCTACAAATATACCTGGCCCAGGGTTCATACCTTTGTAAAGGAATATGTCTCCTTCTGTACCACCTGTTCACATGCTAAGGTTTCTAGGCACAAGCCATACAGTCTTCTCAAGTAGCTCCCAATCCCCAAAGGACCATGAAACTCAATTTCCATGGACTTCATTGAACAACTTCCTCCATCCTTCAGACACACCACTATTCTAGTTGTTGTTGACCACCTGTTGAAGCAATATATATTTATCCCTACTGATGACAAGGTAACCTCCCCAGAGTTGGCTAAGTTGTTTCTCATCCATGTCTTTTCAAAGCATGAAGTACCCTCTCACATCACCTCTGACAGAGATGTGGAGTTTATCTTCCACTTCTTTCAATCTCTAGGAAAAGCTCTGGACATCCATCTCCACTTCACCTCTGGATATCATCCAAAAGAAGATGGTCAAACCAAGCAAATGAACCAGACACTAGAGCAGTATCTTTATATCTATTGTAACTACCAACAGGACAATTAGTCTAAACTCCTACCCCTAATGGAGTTCATCTACAATAATGCTCTGAATGCTATTACCAGAGTCTCTCCATTCTTCACCAATAAAGGCTATCACCCTAGTATCTCCATGCACCCTGAGAGGGATCTCACCTCCACTTGCATCCACAAGTACTCTGCTGACCTGAAGTCCCTTCACCAACTTCTCCACAAAGAGATAGCCCATGTTCAAGAGTGTTATCAAGGACTTGTGGATGCCAAGTATATTTCGGCACCAGACTTCAAGGCCGGTGACCAAGTATTCATCAAGGCAAAGTACTTCCACTCCACCCAACCCTCAAAAAAGCTCTCTAAGAAGAATCTCAGACTCTATGAGATCATCACTCAAGCTGGCACTCACTCCTTCATGCTTCACCTCCCTAATAATATGAAGTCTATCCACCTAGTATTCCATATTTCATAGCTAGAACCTTCCATTCCAAATATCATCCTGAATTGCATACAATCTTCTCCATCTCCAATCAAAGTTGATGGTGAACCTGAGTATGAGATAGCTGAAATCCTCAACTCAAAGATTAATCAAAGGTAATAGAGTTGTTAGCTTCTGTACTTGATCTGCTGGTTAGGATATAAAGAGACCAATGAAAAAACCTCTTGGCTACTAGTCACTAAGCTCAGTCATACAATGGAGTTAATCTCTGACTTTCATCTCCACTATTCATCCAAATCTAACCCACACTTCGTATGTTAATCTGGATAACATTTGATACAAAAATATCTATAACAAAGAGGGGGGCATGCATGGACTACTCTATCTCCCCTTCTGCATCCTCCTCCATATTCTCCATCATGCTGTCCATCTCCCCCTCACCCACCATCTTCATGTCTCTTTCTAAGGCCTCCCTCTCTAGCTTGAAGAGCTCCTCCCCCACCTCTGCCATATCCTCTGTAAAGATCTCATCCCTCTCTGATATCTCCATGATCTTGAGGTCCACTAGTTGTTGGACAGTGGTCACAAGGTATGCAATATGCCTATTTTGTGATCTGATGGCCACTACCAAGTCCCACAGGGCCTCCACCACCTCTGTGCCAACTCTGTCTCTCTTTGCCCCCTCATCAGACTCCATATCATGTACCTTCTTCTTCAGCCATTCTCACTCTGAGATCTTCTCCACCCTCTGTTTCCTCTGCTTTGACCTGCCCCTCACATCCAGCACCTCACAGGTCTGCCTTGCCTTCTGGTAGATCAGGTATGAGGTGGATTTCCCCATGCTGGGCATATACTCCACACTACACTGCATGCACCACAGACATGTGGTGCCCTTTTCCTTCACCACAGATGATACCTGCTGCATGTGCACCTCCTTGGCCTGGGCATGCATCAGTCCTATTTCCACTCTGATGGCTTCATTACATATCTCTTGTTTTGTGGCCTCCTCTTCTGCCATCTAATGCAATGCCTCTGCTGCCTCTGCTGCTACTACCTTCATCTTGTGGCACTCCTCCTTGAGCCTCTGTTGCTTTTCCTTCACTCTCTTGTGTGCCTTTACACATTGTCTCCATTCAACCACCTTCACTTCAAACAGGTTGTCAGGGTCATTGTCTTACTCTATAAGCTGCATGTCATTCTAGTTTTCAATGTCATCAAAGTTTGTGAACATGATGTTAAGAAGCAAAGAGACGGAACATGTATCACATAAAATTTAAAGTCATGCCACATTTAGCACTCCAAACCAAACTCCAACTTGTGCTGCAGTGTCCTCAGACCTTCAGGGATTCAGGCCTAAGAGGGGAATACTGTCATATTCCATATATCCAAAGTCCAACTCTGCTCCTCCATTCCTCCTATATACAATACCTTCTTCATGCTTCTTATGTCTTCTCTTGTTCTCTTTAGATTATGTTCTTGGCTTAGTACTACTTCTGAGCCAGTACCAGCATAGCTCCAGCTTTCTGTCTTCTTTCCTCTCTATCTTACTCATTAGCATAGCTACAGCTTCCACTTTTCTCCTTCTTTGTCTTACTTAGAACTTACTCATCCACAGTAACTCCTTACCAATCCACCTCTGCTCTATAGTATATAAAGCATACTTTAATTATTGTATACCTCAGTTTAAATATCAAATAGATTTAGCTCCTTTTCCAACCTCTGCTTGAGTCCTAGACTCTCCTCTGACCTCTCTGCTTAACTTTATTGCTAGTTAATGTAAAGTCTTAACTCCATTCTATGAATCCAGGACCTACTCCAACAAGGGTGCAGTGCTCCACTCTGAGTCACTGAAGCCAAAGTCCTACTAGCCTTGCCTGACTCCACATGCAGTCTCAGAGTCAACTCTCAGAGTTGACCCAGTCTTAACAGAAATCACACTTAGAACATTTTATTGAGGGGTCTCCTCAAACCTTAGGGGTCTTATAGTCCTTTGAGAAATGCCCCATTTTCCTGCAATTGTAGCAGATGTACTTTGTTTTATCAAATACTGGCTACCTTTCTATGGCATTGATATCCATAGCATTTGGGTTGCACCTCAGAGCTCCCAAGTTCCTCTGTGCTCCTCTGGAAAGAAGTTTCATCAGGTCTTTTCACTCTTCTTAGATGTGGAGTTCTTTCACAAATGTGTCAAGATCTTTGAGGTAACCTTTGGCCCACATATACCTCTTCACAATTCCTTGATCTGTATATTTGAACAATAGATCAATACATTGATCAGATGGCAGTTGGGCCACCATCTGATGGGCTTGAAACTTTGTTAAGAATGATGTTATGTTGCTCTTTCCTTATATAAGGGATAGTAGCTGCTGCTTGTGCCATTCCTTGTCATTCACTAGTCTGAAGTTGGCCAGTATAACTTTTTCGAATGCCTTCCAAGTAGGCTAGGACCCTGTTATTGCTACCACTTGGCTTATCGTTTGTGTAATGCAGGTAGCATTTCCCTTGGTCATCTAAGAGAGGATCATCTTGATGGTAGTGTCCTCTGCAAGAATGTAGGTATTCTTAGTCTTCCACATCTGAATCTTAGACCACCATTCATTGAATGTATGGCCTCTTTGACTTTGACCCTCAAAGTTTTTGAGATCTACAATTACTTTGGAGAGCTTGGGTCCTCCCATGGTCAATGTGGTTGAGCCTGATTCTATAGGCTATGCTTGGAGGGTTGTCATCTCTCCCTCTAAGTCTCTTATCCTGGTAGTGGCAAGTACCAAGTGTGCCTCTTCTGTGACAAGTTGAGAGGTAAGTGCAGCTTTCTCAACTTCAGTATTCTGAAGGTAATTTCCCAGCTTGATGGCCAGGCAGACCCAATTGTCACTCTCTGCTATTAGACAAGAGATGATGTTTGTGAGTTCTTGGGAAAGAGCTATTGAAAAAGATTATATTAAACTTTATAGTGGATGCACTTTGTTGGCCTTAACCAGATTCTAGACTCTAGGGGTTGTTGCCTACTAATCTCCTTTTTATAATCTCTTCTCTATTTTTTATAATATAGGGGCTCCTGCTCCAGTTCTGACTCTAATGAGTGTGTGCAAGATCTAATATCCAGCATAAACAGATGCTCTTCTAGACCTGGAATGGAGGGGGTGCTGGATAAAGGGGATACTCTAAACACCCAATCTAACTCCTATTGATGTCAGAAGAGGTTCTACTCATGTTCTAACCACTCATTGTCAAGGTACAGGTTGATGGCTAGATAGGATAGGAGAAAATGTTATGGGGATGGAGATAGTAAGGTGATTAAGATGGTGGATTGATGATTGATCTCATCTTGGTGAAAATAGCACCCTAGATCTGGTAATAGAGCCTGGGCAGCTAGTGTTATGGTCATGTCACATGGGCACTAGCTGCCCAAGGTATCATATAACTTATTTCATGGCCTCTTTCTCTTTATGCATGGATGTATTTACTTCATTTATAGTCCACATGATCAGTCACGTGATGATGCCAGGAGACACTAGGTATTAAAGAATTCAAAGACCACCTAGACAGAGCACAGGTAACGAAGTACGGCCTTTGCTGTCACCTATTGCCCTTGGTAGTAGGTTCTGAAATCTATTGCACTCCTAAGGTGTGGGAACTAGCTTCCTAATTGGGTCCCTTTTTATTTCTGCTCTTCATTTGCACCCTGACCTAGCGCCCTTTCATTTCCGCTCATCCGGATCTTTCTGAATGCTTCTTTTCTCTTCTTTGATAGAACACGCCACACAGAAGGTGATGGTTAATCTTTACTATGGTAGCACAGGATCGCTGATTGCCATTGCCATGAGGTGTTGATAAGGGCTTAGGGTTTGACCATAGCAGGACAATTACCATACTAGATAGATGGTCTGTGCCCAGATGGCTGTACATTAGAATAGTATATATAGGTTAGGGGACAACACTGAAGCCCTCAGCTTGTTCTCTTGGTGTTCTCCCCTCTAATAGCTAGCCTTAGCAAGGGATAACATAGGCATCTTCACAAGCCCACTACTCCATTCTACACCCTCAGTGATCTATCAACCACCAAGCTTACCCTTAAGTGAGACATTCTTTGATTTAGGGTTGTATCATTAGAACAAGCTTTTATGTTCATACCTCACACTTCCTAGCCTCATCAACTAGGAAGAAGTAAGTTTCAAGTGGACGCTCACACAGCCACATTCCTCTTACAGGCATCAAGTGCCATCCATACCCTCTATCCTCCTCCTAGCTCTACAAATCATATACTGTTATCTAGTAGTCAATTAGGTAGTAGTAGAAGACCTAAATGACCAAAATGACCTAGATCTCCCCATAGTACAATTACAGGAACTAGCAGAGCTCCCGATGAGAGAATGTCAGGCAGGTTTAGAGAGGTAGTTCGAAGAAGAGTTCTGTGGCTATTTAGAGCAGCCAGAAGTGGGATTCACAGATACCTGGATCAAGAACCACTCCAGAGACCTCATCAGCAGTGCCTTGTCAGTTGACCCTGTACCCTACTTTCAACAAGAAGAGATCAAAGGGCCATCCAGCAGCTCAATCAACTTACCCTTAGTCAATCTGCAGCATTTCCTCCCGCCTAAACAAGCAGTAGATCCCTATCTTGACAACAAGTGGTTGGAATATGAGTGGAACCTATTCCATCACCAACAAGAACTAGACAAAGTCTTTAGGGTATCCCCTTTATCCTCCACCTGCTTAACCCCTGGCCCAGACAAACACCTGTTTACGCCAGATATCAACTCTCACACACCCTCGTTAGAGCCTGAACTGGTGTAGGAGCCTCCAGTACCTAAGAAAAGAACCAGGAGAGAGTATGAGAAGGAGATTAGCAGGCAGACATCTTTGGGAGCTAGGATCTGGCTGAGGTCTAACAAGAGAATAAAGTACTACTGATAAGCAATAACAATGTCGCTTCCCCAAGAACTCACCAACATCATCTCCCAACTCACGGCAGGAACTAATGATTGGGCAAGATTGATAGTTGAGCTAGGAAATTACCTTGCCGGAGTGGAAGGCAAGAAAGAAAATCTCATCAACCACCTAGCCCAGGCAAAAACAAGGGTGACTCAAGAAAGCAACTGTCTTGTCATAGCAGCTGGCAAGATTAAAGATCTCAAAAACATGGTTGGAAATCTTACAAATCAAATAAGAACTCTTGCTGTCAAACTAACAGCAACTGGTGGTGGAATCGCAGGGCCTGCTGTGCTCAAGTTGTTCAAAATAATTGCCGACCCCAGGAACTTTGAAGATCAAAGGGGTTGCACCTTTAATGAATGGTGGTCTAAGGTCCTTATGTGGAAGACCAAGAATGCCACCACTCTCCCAGGTGAAACTGCGGTAAAAGCCATAGTATTGAGAATGATGAAAGAAGATGTGGCCCACCTTGCATAAACAATAAGCCAGACAGCAGCCTTGGTGGGCTCGTGGCCAGCCTGGGAGGGATTTGAAAAAATAATGCTGGCAAACTTCAGGCCAGTCAATGACAAGGAGTGGTACAAGCAGCAGCTACTCACCCTCATGCAAGAGAGGAGTGATATAACTTCCTTTCTCATGAAATTCAAGTCACACCAGCACTTCCGGTTGACCAGTGCATAGATCTGCTATTCAAACATGCAGATCAAGGGATCGTGAAGAGGTACATCCAGGTCAAGGGTTATCTGGAGGACCTCAAGGAGTTTATAGAAGAACTTTGTATCCAAGGAGAAAGAGAAGATCTGATGAAACTTCTCACTAGGGGAATGTAGAGGAACTTGGGAAACTCAAGGCATGACCCAAATGCAATGGATATCGATGCAGCCCAAAGTCGGCCTGTATTTGATAAGAGCAAATACTCCTACTACAACTATGAGAAATAAGGGCATTTCTTCAAAGATTGTAGGGCCCTGAAAGTTTGAGGAGACCCCTCGAAAAAGTGTACCGAGTGTGGGTTCATTGGGGGTGGACATTGGAATGTCTGCTCATAATAGAAACCTCAAGCCTCTACCACTCCCAATAGGAAAATGAAAAAGGTCATCTGATGGGAAGAAGTCCCCTCGGATAAAAAAGAAGAAGGAACAGGCACCACATCTTCAGCACTAGTCCAAGGAGTGGATAAGTTCACTACACCTGGATCAAACCAGAAAGACAAAGGAAAGGAGGTAGATCCCTCCAAACAGCCCTTGCCAAAGACAGTAAGAGAAATGAATTTTAAAGAAGCCTGAGCCTAGTTTTAGGACTATGAAGGTCTTGCCAGTAAGGGAAAAGGCTGTGCCTGAAGGACTCTGGAAGTTCTGAAGGTACACCACCTAACAGGTACTCCAACCTCTCAGTAAAAGGAACTGAGGAAATAGAGATAATTAATTTCATCTAGCCATCAGAGGGGTCCCCTATGGGGCTTGCCAGGGATGATAAACCTAGGCTTAATTCCTCTTTAACTCCCCATTCTCCCCTGAAGCAAAGTGTTACTTTTCTGGATGATATCTTTATTAGGAACTTAAAAATTGATAAGGAAATACTGCTTAATATTCACATCACACCCTATATGAAAAGGTCTAAAAAAAGCTACATTTGAGCAGAGGCTCTACTTGACAGTGGAGCCAATGCAATATTTGTGGACTGAAGATGGGCCAATGATGTCAAACTTTCTTTGATTAAACTTTGCCATGAAATATCCATTTATAACATGGATGGAACAAAAAATTTGGCAGGCAGTATCATGCATGCTGCTGAACTAGTACTGGAATTCCAAGGACACTGAGAAAAGGTTATGATAGAAGTAACAGATCTAGGCAAAAACTAGTTCATTCTAGGATATGAATGATTAAAATGCCACAATCCTGAGATAGACTGATCAAAAGGCACTGTGAAAATGACATATTGCCCCCAATACTGCCATCACTTATAGGATAAGCCGGTCTTCCTCCACCTTCTGGAAAAGGAAAAGGAGGATGTCCAGTACCAAGTTCACACCACAATTAGAGCGCTAGAAATGCAAGAACCAAAGAAGGAGAAGATGGTTGAGGAACTGGTTCCTCACGAATATAGAAAGTATTTCAGATGATTTTCAAAAAAGGAAAGTGAGCACATGCCCATTAGAAAGCCATGGGATCATGGGATCAACCTAAAAAAAATGTTTAATCCTAAGAAAAGTTGACTTATTCCCTTATTGGTAATGGAGCAAGAAGAAGTCAAAGCTTTTCTAGATGATCAGCTGGCTAAGGGATATATATGGCCCTCTAAATTACCGCAAACCTCTCTGGTCTTCTTTGTTCCAAAGAAAGATGGCAAGAAGCACATGGTACAGGATTACTGCTACCTTAATGAACATACTGTCAAAAATAATTATCTGCTCCCACTAATTTCCCAATTAGTGAATAAGCTAAGAGAAGCAAAATTATTTACCAAAATAAATCTCAGGTAGGGATACAACAATATCCAAATCTGTAAAGGTGATGAATGGAAAGCCACATTCATCATGTTCAAAGGAGCGTTTGAGCCACTTATAATGTATTTTGAACTTTGCAATTCCCCCGCCATCTTCCAGATGATGATGAACAAGATCTTTACTGATATGGATGACATCTGTGTTATCTATATCAATGACATAATGATATTCATGAAAACAGATGACCAAGAAGAGCATGACTGGATCATATTAGAAGTCCTCAGGTGCCTCGAAGAAAATGATTTATTTGTGAAGCCAGAAAAGTGTTTCTTCCACATCAAAGAGGTGGACTTCTTGAGAATGATTGTTTCTCCGAAAGGGGTAAAGATGGACCTAGCTAAAGTTAGCGCCATTATAAAATGGCCGGTCCCTACAAAAGTCAAGGATGTTCAAAGTTTCCTAGGGTTGGCAAACATCTATTGCAGGTTCATTTCTGATTATAGTAAAGTGGCTAGACCACTCCACGACCTGACGAAGAAGGACAAAGCCTTCCTATGGAACAAAGCATGGCAGCATACCTTTGACATGTTGAAGCAAGCCTTCACCACTGCACCTGTCTTTGCCTATCCCGACATTGATTATTAATTTCACGTAGAAAGCAATTCCTCAGACTATGTAACTGGGGCTGTTTTAAGTATACTAAAAGAAGACAAGTGGCATCTAGTGGTGTATTCTAGCCACTCTATGACTCCAAAAGAATATGTTGAGGTCAGCAAGTGTACCCACAGTCTTGTCATCACTGGCCTAACAGATGAGCCAGCAAGGGCTCCACTTGGGTACATCTTCCATTCTCACATACCATACTGAATTGTGTCCATATGACTAGAACCAAAGCTAAGCTGGTGACTGCCACATATCCCATATATTAGCAAATAATCCAGCTATGTCCTAGTACCTAATGACATAGCTAGTAGAATATAAACTGTCGTCCTCATACAAGTCACCTCAGTTCGTTGTCTGTACATGACTGAGGTGAGTTACTTAGCATGCATGTATATCTACTCTGCTAATTAGCCATATAGCTAGATCCCTTGATAGGTAAATACACACTAGTTCATTGCCTGTGCACAACTGAGCTAGATTCTTTGATAGTCACACACTCTTGGTGTATTTCCGCCTTGTTCTTATAGGTTATGAGCCCTGACTTCCCCAAACATTAAATCAAGTAGCCCACCTGTTATGTCCATCATCCCAGCCACTGACACTCTTCCTACTTATGTTCCCAAACTGGACGTTAAAGGGATCAATTGGGCTATATTTGCCTTTCACTTTCAGACTGCTGTTAAGGCCAAGGATTTATGGGGCCATCTAGATGGCACCACCCTACAGTCAAGCTACCCCAGCCCCATAACAGCCAAACAACAGGACAAGATTGTGAAGTGGGCCAAGGATGAACAAATGGCCAAACATCTATTGGCCCAGAAAATCTCTGACTCGACTGCCTTGCATATCCAGAAGAAGGCAACTGTAGTGGAGATGTGGGCCTTAATTAAGAAAGAATACACTGAAAAGGGCACATATGCATAGACGGACCTGCACGTGCAGTTTCTTGACTCCAGACTGACGAAGGAAGGAAATGTCTGACAGTTCCTGGATAGACTTTAGATAAAGCAAGAAGAGCTAGCTACTGTTGGTGTCAATATCCATGACCAGGATTACCTATCTATGATCATCAAGTCCCTATTAAACCAATTAGCAAACTTCACATCTAGCCAACTCACTGCCATCTATCTATGCACCTCAGCAAAGATGCTTGAGCCAGACATCTTGATATCTATTATTGCCAAAGAAGCTGACTGCCAAAAGGTCAAATATCCATTGAAGGGTGACGCAAAAGATAAGAACTGTGATGAGACCATGTCAGCATCTGGAACCTCTGAGGGATGAGACAAAGGCAGGCGAGAGAATGGCAAAAGAGGTCCACTCAAGTGTTGGGAATGCAGCTCTATGGAGCACTTGGCTGCTTTCCACAAAAAGAGAGAGACCAAGAAGGAGAAAAAGCAAACTGTACCTAGCACTACTAATGCTGCAATAAGTGATGGCAATTCTGATGATGGAGTCTTTGAAGTATGCGATGATTCCAGTGATGATGAGTTAATGCCAGGCCTATTAGAGGTGGAGTCAGATGACGAAGAGAAGGATGATCAGCCCTCAGTCACCAATAATGACTTATCTGAGAAGACCCATAGCCAGGAAAATCAAGCACTGAGAATTGAGGATGAGTTCATCGATTGTACTGGCCCTAGTCAATACCTTAATGTGGCCATAGAAGAAAATGACGGGTATGTCTTGACCTATCAGACTAAGCTATATAACTCTGGATCAACGCAGCACATCTTCCCATACCACAAGTGTTTTGAGAACCTTGTGAGTATCCCCAATAAATCCTTCACAGCTGCAAACTGACAGAAGTTTGTTATGATAGGTATTGGTGACATGACTGTCAAGATACCAAATGGATACAATATGTCAAAAATCAAACTAAAGAAAGTGCTATACTCACCAGAGGTTGGGTACACCCTGGTATCGATTGGCCGCCTTGATGAGCTCAGGTTCTCAACCACATTTGCAGATGGGTATTGCACCATCAGAGATACTAAAGGTGAGATCATAGGACAAATACCACGTACATAGAAAGGGCTATACCATATAACTCATGAGACCGAAACTGCAAGCACTACAGATAAAACTGTCACCATTGCAGACCTGCATTGTCAATATGGGCACATTGCTCCCTCCATAGTCCACTGCATTATAGATAACGGACTAATAAAAGGACTCAAGCTAGATGACAGCCAGACAGACGACCTGTTCTGCAAATCATGCATCTATGCAAAGGTGACAAGGAAGCCAATCATCAAGGTCCACAAAGGTGAATGGAGTAAAGTAGTTGGAGACCTAGTCTGGACTGACATCTGGGGACCAGCACTAGTAGAAATGTTGAAGGGAAAGAAATACTACATTACCTTCATAGATGATCATTCACACCTGACCTATATGATTGCCCTCTGCTAGAAAAGCAATGCATTCTCAGCCTACAAAATCTTTGAGGCCTGGATGGACTGCCAACTTGGAGCTAAAGTCCAAGTGCTTCATTCAGATTGAGGAGGCAAATACCTCAGCCATAAGTTTGTTGCCCACTTAAAGTGACAAGGAACAACATAGCAGCTTACAGCACATGACACCCCCCAATACAATGGGATTGCTGAGTGCCTGAACTGGACCATCCTAGAGTGAGTCCATGCTCTGCTTCATGCAAGCAGATTGCCCAAATTCCTGTGGGGTGAGGCTGCACGTCATATCATCTGGCTGAAAAATAGGACACCCACCAAGGTACTGGCTGGAATGACCTCCTATGAAGTTGCACTGAAGATAAAGCCAGCCCTAGAACAGGTCCATGAGTGGGGATGCGAGATATATGTGAAGGTAGAACATGGGAACAAGCTGGAAATGAGGGCCGAAAAGATCAAATGGATGGGCATTGATGAAAATTCACCAAATGCATATTAGATATACTGGCTGATGAAGTGCTCCATCACTGTAGAATGCAATGTCTATTGGAGCCCATTACAGCATGACATTGAGGGGAAGTAGGAACAGAGTGATATCCTGCTTGTGTATGTAAGCAACTCCCACCCTCACATCAGTAGCAACATCAACACTGCCAAATTCATATCATCCACATCTCCAGCTAGCTCCACTGCCCCTACTTCAGCCACTCTGCAAATATCAGATCCCAGCCCTGTTGCTGCATCATGGCCCAAACACATCTGCCAGCCCAGCTGGTGGGTGCAAGACATCATTCAAGGGAAGGCTGCTGACCTACACCCACCACGCAGCATCCAGCTTCCCGACCCAATCCCTGATCAATTCAATTATGGTGACAACCCTGTCATGCTTGAGGGGGAGGGAATGGGAAACCACTCCATAGCCGTCACCATCCACAACTTCAACATTGACCTAGCCCTTGCACTAAATGAGTTGATTGCTGAGGCTGAAGCTCTCGAGCCCATCTCCCTTGTCAAGACCAAGTACTATCCTAACTGGCCATAGTGGGAACAAGGCATCTGTGAGGAGCTCACCACCCTAAAAAAGGCCAGCATCTAGAAACTAGTCAATCCACCTGTGAATGCGAACATTATTGGTTCAAAGTGAGTATTCCATGCCAAGAAAGATGCTACTAGAAATATCATCAGATATAAGGCTTGCCTTGTCACACAAGGATTTTCACAGGTACTGGATGTTAACTACTTTGACATCTATGCCCCTGTTGCCAAACTTGCCTCCATCCACACCGTTCTAGCTCTGACTGCCCATCTAGACCTGGAACTCCATCAGATCAACATCAAGGGTGTATATCTCAATGGTGAGCTAAATGATGATGAAAAGATTTACATGTGATAGCCCCTGAGTTACACCAATCCAGCCTATATATGCTGTGTCTGCCTACTCCTCAAGATGCTCTATGGGCTAAAATAGAGTGGCCACTGATGGTACCAGAAGCTGGTAGAGATCCTTGTCAAGAATCTCGGCTTCAGGCAATGTGAGGTGGACCTGGTGGTATTTGTCAAATGAGGTAACAAGATGATTACCATCATTGTTGTTTATATCAACAATTGCATCATCACTGCCTCCACCCTAGCACTCATTGTCAAGCTCAAGGCACAACTTAGGGAGCATGTTGAGATCACCAAACTCGGAGAGCTGCACTGGCTGCTCAGAATTGAGGTAATGCAGAACTGGGAGGAGTATACCATATCATTGTTGCAGCGCTTATATTTAGAGTTGATCACCTGCCACTTTAGTCTAGATGAACTGAAGCCCATCTCCATGCCAATAGAGCCTGCTGCCAAACTAACCAGCACCCAGTTTCTGTTGACTGGCACTGAATATGCTGCTATGCAGCACATCCCCTACCATGAAGCTGTCAGATCCCTCATGTATGTGGCACTTGACATGTGACCAGATATATTATATGCCATATCTACTGTCTCACACTTCTCAAGCAACCCAGACATGGCCCACTGGAATGCAGTAAGGTGCATCTATAGGTACCTAACAGGCACCAAAGATCTATGGCTAACATACAGCGGAGCAAAGAAACTACTAGAGGGTTTCATAGATGCAGATGGCAGCATGGCTGAAGACCAAAGGGTCATCTCAGGCTATGCCTTTCTTATTGACAGAGAAGCTGTATCATGGACATCCAAGAAGCAAGAGACTGTCTTGCTGTCAACCACTGAAAGTGAATACATTGCTGTGACACATGCAATGAAGAAGGCACTCTGGCTGTGCTCATTTATTGGAGAAGTACTCACCTCTCTTGATGCCCCCATTACCCTCTTTTCAGACAACCAGTCTGCCATTGCACTTGCCAGGGACCATCAATACCATGTGCACACAAAATACATAGATGTGCACTTCCACTTCATCAGATGGGTACTTGAAGAAGAGAAAATATGGCTCGTATTCTGCCCTATTGGGGACATGGTGGCTGACTCCCTCACCAAAGCACTCCCATCTCTGAAAGTCAAGCACTTTGCCACCAAGCTTGGCCTATGCATGGCTTGAGGGGGAGTGTTGAGATCAGCAAGCGTGCCCACAGTCTTGTTGTCACCAGCCTAACAGATGAGCTGGTGAGGGCTCCGCTTGGGTACATCTTCTATCCTTATATACCATACTGAATTGTGTCCATATGACTAGAACCAAAGCTAAGCTAGTGACCACCACATATCCCATACATTAGCAAATGATCCAGCTATATCCTAGTGCCTAATGACATAGCTAGTAGAATATAAACTGTTGTCCTCATATGAGTCACCTCAGTTCATTGTCTGCATACGACTGAGGTGAGTTACTTAGCATGCATGTATACCTACTCTGCTAATTAGCCACATAGCTAGATCTCTCAATAGGTAAATACACACTAGTTTGTTGCCCACGCACAACTGAGTAGATCCCTTGATAGTCATGCGCTCTTGGTGTATTTTCACCTTGTTCTTACAGAACAGAACTACCCCATTGCCGATAAGAAGATGCTAGGCATTATTCAAGCATTTGAGCAATGGCAGCATTATCTAGAAGATGCCAAGCTACCATTCAAGGTCTGGAATAACCACAATAACTTAAGATTCTTTATGATATGCCAAGATCTGAATCACTGCCAAGCACAGTGGGTGCAATATCTTACTCAATTCAACATGGTATGGGTGTACAAACCTGGTGCCTTGATGGCAAAAGCCGATGCACTAAGTTGTCATCTGAATCATGTCAAAGGAATCAAGGAAGATAATAAGGGAATAATCATTATTTCCCCAGACAAGATTAGAGCAACCCCCTATCCAGGCAAGCTCTCAATTACGGATAAAGGGGCCCAACTTAGATATAAAATATTTCTGGAAATATGCAAGCTACAAGAAAGAGATATAAGAGAACTTGAAAAGAAATGGGATATCCAAGAGGAGCAAGATGGCTGCCTCAGTGACCACCACAGCAGAATATACGTCCCTGAATCATTATTGCTTTGAATGGAAGTTGTCTGGAAGCATTATGATATGCCCATTATGGGGCATCTAGAACAAGAAAAAATGCTTGAGGTATTACAACATAATTATTGGTGGCCTGGCATTACCGCCTGTATCAAGAAGTATGTCACTAGATGCAACACATGCCAATGGTTTAAGGGAACAGATGCCACACCAGCCAGCAGGCTCATTCCTCTACCAGTTCTATCTAGTCCATGGGAGGACATCACAGCAGACTTTATTACCAACCTCCCCCTCTTTCACAGATTTGATGCCATCTTGATGGTGGTCGACCGGTTCAGTAAGGAAGTAGAGCTGATCCCATGCACCAAGGTAATCAGTACCATAGACACAGTCAAGTTATTTATGCAAAATGTATGGAAGTGTCATGGCCTTCCAAAATCCATAACTATAGACTGAGGTCCACAGTTCACATTACAGGCGATGCAAAATATTAATAAGCAACTCAGCATCAAAATGCATCTCTTGACCACCTTCCATCCACAGATAGACAGGCAATCAGAAGTCGCAAATCAGAAGATCAGAAAGTTTTTGAAATGTATTGCTTTGACTATCAGGAAGAATGGTCAGACTGGCTTCTGATTGCACAATACAACATAAATTCCAAGGTCTCTTCTGCCATGTGAAAGACTCCATTTTCTCTCACCCATACTTATCCAATGTGGTTGGGTACCAAAGCCATTGCTGGAAGCAGTATGGCCCCCACAGCAGATGAGTTCTCCACAACCTTGGAAGAAGTATACCACAACCTTCTGCAAGCTTAGAAGAGAATGAAGAAACAGACAGACAAGCATCATTCCAATGCTCCTATTTATAAAGTAGGTCAGCTAGTCTGGCTCTCCATGGAGAACTTGAGGCTCACAAGAGCTTCAAAGCAATTGACTGAGCATTGGCTAGGGCCATACAAGATCACAGCCTTAGCAGGCTCCAATGCAGTTATATTATTACTACCAAAGATGCTATAAATCCACCCTATGGTCAATGTTTCCTAGGTGAAACCCTATAAGGAATGTCTCAAGGAGCAAGTCCCTCAATGCCTGGGCCCAGTTGTTGTAACTGAGAACAAAGACTTTGAGTGGGAAATAGATTATTTGGTGGCTAGCCACCAGAATGGAATACGCTTGGAATATTTAGTCCACTGGAAGGGCTTTGGGGACAAGAATCGGACATGGGAGCCTACCAAGAATCTTGGTAATGTGAAGGATGCACTAAAGGCTTTCCATCGTGCCCATCCCTCTACCCCTTGGTCACTCACAATTGACCTACTGGACTTTCTCTAATTATTTAAATGGACAGACTTTTACACTGATCTGCTGGAGCAGGGCCTTCCTTTCAATGTCTTGGACATGGCCAGCACTCTGTGAGTGCCTGGCTCATCTGGGAATCTGAGCCTTAGGAGGGGGGTAGTGTTGCAGTCACATTACACAGGCATTAGCTGCTCAAGGTATTGTATAACTTATTTCATGGTCTCTTTTTCTTTATGCATGAACACATTTACTTCATTTGCAGTCCACATGATCAGTCACGTGATGATGCCAGGAGATGCTAGGTATTAAAGAGTCCAAAAATCACCTAGACAAAGCACAGGTAACGAAGTATGGCCTTTGCCATCACCTATCACCCTTGGTAGTAGGTTCCAGAATCTATTGCACTCCTAAGACACAGGAACTAGCTTCCTGATTGGGTCCCTTTTCATTTCTGCTCTTCATTTATGCCCTGACCCAGCGCCCTTTCATTTCTGCTCATCTGAATCTTTCTGGATGCTTCTCTTCTCTTTTTTAATAGAAGATGCCACACAGGAGGTGGTAGTTAATCTCTGCTGTGGTAGCATAGGATGGCTGATCACCATTGCCATGAGGCATTGATAAGGGCTTAGGGTTTGACCATAGCAGGACAATTACCATACTAGATAGATGGTCTGTGCTCAGGTGGCTGTACATTAGAATAGTATATATAGACCAGGGGACAACACTAAAGCCCTCAGCTTGTTCTCTTGGTGTTCTCCCCTCTACTAGCTAGCCTTAGCAAGGGATAACATAGACACCTTCACAAGCCCATTACTCCATTCTACACCCTCAGCGACCTATGAACCATCAAGCTTACCCTCAAGTGAGACACTCTCTGATTTAGGATTGTATCAGCTAGCTCCCTGGGAATGTTCTTCTTCCAGATAGTGATATTCATGATTTCTGGTTGCTCTAAATAGCTCTAGAAATTTTCTTCAAATTATTTCTCTGAATCCATCTGACATTCTCTTATTAGGTGCTCCACTAGCTCTCATAACTGTACTATAGGAAGATCTAGGTCACTGTAGAGACTGGTATGTCTCTACAGTTATATTCCTTTAATTTCCATGTTTTTGTCATATGTTCTTAGCTCCATTATAGTTCTTTATATCTTTCCATCACCCTATACATAGACTGACCTAGACTTGGGCTTACATCAGACTACATGGTCAGTCCTGAACTTCAGTCTCATAGACCGGACTGTCAACACTTCTTATTATTTAGTTTTTGGACTTACATATGAACTTGTAGTCTCACATGGAATTGTTACCAACTTTTCAATTTCATATACAGAGTCTTAGGTATGCCTGGGACTATAAATCTGGTGTAGCAAGATTAGAAAAGTCAGCTCCCATTTGCTCACCACCATCTGACCACACACCAACCATCCACCACTACTGTTACCGCTACCATCACCATTCTATTTGTATTCTACTACTTCATATATATCTTACTACCCACTGACTTCATTAACAACAGACTGGACCTTCAGTTTTATATACCAGACCTCTTTCCAGTGTTCTCCTGGCTGGCCCTTGACTTAAGAACCTCTACTGTCCTACTCTCCTTTATATTGAGTCCTTTCTGAGATGAACCTATCACCCTCCCCATACACACATACTCTTAGAATCTATCGAAAGACCTCTTAGGTGCTTTTAGCAGGACTTAGAGTTCTTCAACTGGAGCCCACTGTAAGGAACTCACAAAGGGGTTCTAGATGACAAAGTCTTTGACCTACTGCCCAATACCAGGAGTTGGAAAACTTACTCAATTATTTTTGCAATTTGCAAATTGATAAAGAGTCAGACTTGTTTCATTTGGTCTCTCCTGACAATCAACAACACCTGCATCTAAGTATTGCAGGTGTGACTGACATTAACAGCAAACTTACCACTCTGCCAAATATCCCTTCTAACTTCTTGGAACAGATGGACTAGGCTGACCTATTACCTGTTGCTAAGAGCTAGATTTTGAGATTTATAACCCCTGAAGACAACTTAGCCAGTGATAGGGACCTTGAGGTCCTTATTCCTAGTACTTTTATAGAATCCACATCCCCAAGGCAAAGAGAAGGACCTTCTCTTCTTTTTGATCCCACATCTCTTAGTAGAGAATTGTCTCCTCAGTTCTCACACTTCTCCTCTAGCTTCTTCTCATCTCTATTCCTGAATGATCTTCTTCAACCATCTGAAACATCCTTTAGCCAACTTGGCCTACCATCTAGCTTTATTATGGCAACACCTAGCCCATCTATCTCACCTGTTGTCCCACTCAGATTATATCTAGCCCTGTCTATGCCATCATTACCTGCTCTTATACTGCTTGCACTAATTCCACCTCCTGCACCAGTCCTAATAGCAAACCCAGCCTTTCTCATACTGCTTCAGAGCTCATCCAAAGCCTCAAACTTCATAATAGATAGAGTACCAGACTTCCTTAAGAAAGTGAAAACACTTGCCAGTTAAGCTGGTCTCAATGCAAAGAATACCATTAAGGCACCATTCGGTATACTAATACTGAGGAAGCTAACAATTGGAAGCTTCTCAATGAGATGACTGCCAACTCTTCTATTTGGGCAATATTTGTTGACACTGTAAAGAAGCTCTACCCCAGTTATGATCTAATTAATAAATATAGTCATGCTGACATCTAGTATCTCATTTAGGAGCAGCAAATGAAACCTATGCACTCCTTGCAAAATCTAAGCACCTACCAATGTAAGGTCTGAAAGATAGTGATCCTCTTGATCAATGTAAAGAAGCTCTCAAACTTGAACCAAGATGCTCTCTTTATGGCCAGTCTTCCAGTCAAGCTAGAGGTCCAGGTCTGGCAACACCTACTATTCAAGAAACTGGACCACCATCCATCTGACCCATATGACCTTAAGGATGTCTGTGATGCAGCCGAGTTTCTTGTCTTGGGCTTAGTACTCCATCCACTCTTATCCTCTGGACAGACAAGCATACCTTCCTTATCTCTTTACTATCCTATATAGGCTACACCTGTCTCACTAGCCCCTACATCAACTTTAGTGGTTAAGCAGGAGCAAATAGCCATATAGAACTGAACTTCTTAGAGTTGTGCATTCTATAGTGACCCTAAGCATTTCATAGATAGCTGTCCACAGGTAGATGTATACATTAGAGGCAGCAAAGTGATTCAAGGCACTGACAGCCAGATATACCTTTTTGATAGAAAGCATATTTCATATATCACTAGTACATATGGCCTTAAGGGTTGTCTAGACCATCTTGCATCCCAGATGCCTGCATCTATGCCTGCTGCAGTTACTACTGGCATTCTATCTCTCCATGATTTCAAAACTGATGCTGTCTTAGATAGAGTCTTTGGTCTTTCTGTCTCCATCCGAGACCTAGGACTAGGGCTTAGACTCCAAGATGGATGCAGAGCTAAAGGCTTATATGGCCCATGCTCTTGCCAACTTCTGAGCTGAGAAGATAAAGAAGAAAGTAAAACAAGTCCACTTTAATGGAGTTAAAGTTCCTACTCATAATACTAACCATTCTGGCCCTAGACCAGCAAAGGTAGTCAGAGAGATATCCTCACTGTTGGTGGGGGCAGCCAATGCCTCAGCTACCAGTCAATCCAGGATCACTGAAATTATACCACCTTCAATCTCCTCTTCTTTATTCTCAGCCCCTAAATCTAATCAACCATTTTGTCCTGGACCCTCTAACACTCCAGTTGTTCCTTCTAGTCAGTTTAGATACTCCTTTCTATTGAAAGACAAGACTGCACCCAAGCAGGTTCTGGACCAGGTCCTCAAGACCATCATCCCAGTCTCTATAGAAGATCTCCTCTTCATGGCACTGGATATATGCAAGTAGTTTTGTGATGCTTCCACCACTAAGTATATCCCAGCTACAGCTGCCAATATTGTATAGGTCAATGAACTTGCTGGTTATGATCCTGCTGCTGTGTGATGTGAGTTTGGCAATCAAGTCAACCAAAATAATGAAGAACTTATTGTTGAACATCATAATTTGCCCCTGCACTTGCTAGAGGTGAAAGTAGTGGACACTAACTGTACTCTTACTGTGGTCTTGGACACAGAGTCCAAGATTGTTGCCATGTCCAAGTGGATTTGGGAATTGCTCAACCTACCTATGAGGTCTAACCACCAAATGACCATGTTCAATGCCAATATCAGCCTCAAGTCTACCATCAGAGTGGTCAAGAACCTTTGATTGGACCTCAATGCTAGTGAAATCTGCTTGCAGATTCAAGTGGTCTCTTGGGCCAACTTCAATCTACTTCTTGGTTGACCTTTCCATTATTTTATGAGTGTGTCTACCAATGACTTCCCTGATGGGAGTCAAACCATCACACTCCAAGACCCTAATACAGGCAAAGAATATAAACTGGCTACTTGCCCCTGGCTTGTGGGATGTTTACACTGCAAGCATGGTCTCTTCTGTTCTGCCCATGTTGAATGGAGTTTTTAGGAATTGATGATCCACCAAGAGGTAGGAGAGAGTTCCATAATCTACAAGTAGCTTTTGGCACCATCATATGCTTTGAGCACCCTCCTGTAGCTACTCCTTCTCTGTCTAGTCCTGATATTCCATCTTCAGCCCCATGCCAGTCTTTCATACACTCTATTATCATTACACCCTCCTCCTCTAGCTCCACTCTGGTCTTCCATATACCCTTTCCTTTCCTCCACCCAATCCTCTCTTACCAGTTCTCAAGTTCTCACCTTCAATTTGGTCTTATCTTTTGATACCACCCAGTATTGTTTTGCTTACAAGTCAGTCATCAAGAAGGTTTGTCCAGTAGTAGTATCTCTTGACAAAGAGTATTGGGTGCTATGACAACTACCAGACAACCCTCTTGCTGGTCTCATTCCAATGTCTACCAACCCTCCAGACTTCATCTCTAATGCTCGCTTTATGTAGGAGCAAGCTAATGCTTTAGACCTAGATTCAGCAAAATGGCTTTGGCCCAAAGAACTGAAATTAGTCTGGTGGATAGTTCTTAACCATAAGAAGGCCTTTACTTGGATTTCATCTGAGCAAGGTCAGCTTGATAAGTGGTACTTCCCTCTAATCAAGATACCAACTATACTCTACACTTCATGGGTTCTTTGTAACATTCCTATCCCTTCAAAAGCTTAGGATCAGGTGATATAGATTATTAAAGACCATATAGCTTTAGAAGTGTATAAGCTATCTGCTGCAGCTTACTGGTCTTGCTGGTTCTATGTGCTCAAGTAGGATGGCCAGACACTCTGTCTGGTCCACAACCTATAGCCACTCAATGCTGTCACCATTAGGGACTTCTTGGTCCCACTGTTTGTAGAGCACCTAGCCAAGTCCTTCAGCAGATATATAGTCTATGGGATGATGGACTTGTTTGTGAGTTACAACCAGAGACCTCTTCATGTGGACTCTTAGAATATGACCACCTTTAATAGTCCCCTCAGTCCTCATCACCTTACCACTCTTCTTATGGGTTATACTAACACAGTTCAAATTTATCAAGCCAATATGGCTTTTATTTTATAGGATGAAATTCACCATCACACCATGCCATTCATAGATGACCTGCCAGTGAAGTCTGAGCAAACTCAGTACAGAAGATCAAATGGACCCTATGAGATGATTCCTAAAAACTAGGGGATCAGAAAGTTCATTTGAAATTATCTTGTTGTTGTTCATCACATTTTACAGTGCTTACAGAAAGTCAATGTGACCATATCTGCCAAAAAGTTCATCCTTACTATGTCTGATACTATAATTGTCAGTCACAAATGCACAGCCAAGGGACAAGTTCCACATGAGGCTAAGGTCCAGAAGATATAGGACTGGCCTGAGTGTAGGAACCTCACCTAAGTCTATGGATTCTTAGGGACCTGTGGTGTTATTCATATTTTCATCTATAATTTCACTTCAATAGCCTGCCCACTGGTTCAGTTGACTAGAAAGGGTGTCTCTTTTCATTGAAGTGATGACCAGCATAAAGCCATGGCTCATCTCAAGGATGAGGTTATGAAGTCCTCCACACTTAGGTGTCTGGACTATGAGTCTAGCCAGGAGGTGGTCCTTATAGTTAACACCTTGGTTATTGCTGTCAGTTTTATCTTGTTACAAGAGGGCAATGATGGGAAGTGCTACCCAAACCATTTTGGGTCCATATTCCTTACTCTGGTCAAGAGTCAATACTCTCAGACCAAGCTGAAGTTGTATGGCCTATTTCAAGCACTTCAATCAGTCTGAGTTTTTTTCTTTGGAGTTGCTAACCTTGTCATAGAAATGGATGTCAAGTATGTTAAGAGGATGATTAATAACCCTGATCTACAGCCCAATGTGACCATCAACCAATAGATTATAGACATTCTCCTCTTTTACTTTGATCTCCATCATATTTCAGTCAAAAGGCATATAGGTCCCAATGGTCTATCTCACCATTCTCTATCTAACAAAGATCCTTCAGAGGACAGGAACATCAAGGACTAGTTGAATAACACATACTTGTTTGCTATTGTCCTTCTAAATGACCAGTTGCTGCCTCTGTCTATATCCTTTACTAATGACTATATTCCTACCCTGCCTGTATACTATGACCTCCACTTCTCTGTGAATCATTCTCCATTCTCTATGACCTCCAGTCCCCAGCTCTCCACAGACTGCACTTTACCTCTGTGATACTCCAGTATCTTTTCTTCTATAGACTATCATTTTCCCTCCTTGTCATCAAATCCACCTTGTTCTCTGCTCATTTGTATATCAGTCTTCTCTACCTCTTCACCTGGGATCTCTGTTCTGGACCCTCCTTTTATTCCTCAGTCTCTAAAGGTCTTGGCTAAGAAGGTATGTATTAACCTCATTCACTCCTTCCTACAGACCTATGTCTATCCTGACCATTTCTTCGATGCCAAGTTCCACCCTTTTATGGCCTTAGCCACTTAGTTCTTCATACTCCATAAGTACCTCTGGCATAGAGAGCCTCACAGACACCATCAGCTTGTCATACTCAAAGACTAAAGATTTGAACTGATTAAGGAGGCTCATATGATCTTGAGTGTAAGGATGTCTTCATAGTTTGGACTCATCTGCCTCTTCACTTCTGGTGGCCCATGTTGGTTGAAGATGTTAAATGGTTTATATGGACCTGTCACAAGTGTCAGGTCTGACAGACCACCTATTTTCATATACTTTCAACCATCCTTATGGCCAGCAATTTCTTTTGTAAAGTTCATATTGACATCATACTGATGCCTTGCTCTGATGGGTATCACTACATTGTACAGACATACTATGCTTTTACTATCTACCCAGAATTGTATATGCTCAGGTCTAAAAAAGGATTGGTTCTAGCTGCCTTTATTTTTAAAGACCTTCTTTGTCATTGGGGTTCTATCTTTGAGATTGTTACTAACAATGGCCCTGCCTTCCTCCAATTTTTAGAGGTTCTTGCTGACTAGTATGGCATTTGCCACATCCACATATTCCCATACAACTTCCAGACAAACAGAGTGATTGAATAGCATCATCTTGATGTCTGGGAGTTCATTGTTAAAAAAGTTCTCCTAAGGGAAAGTTGCACTGGTATGTGACTGCTCACTTGGTCTTTTGAGCTGAGCACATCACCATTGCCTGCTCAACCAGTCTTTCTCTTTATTTCATGGCTCATGGCATCAAGCCCCTCTTTCCATTTGACCTCACTGAAGCTACTTTTCTTGTCCCTCTTATAGAGACTAAGTAGCTGACCTAGTTCAATCTAATTGCTTGGCAAGCTCAACAGCCTCAAAAGTGTCAGAAGGACCTGGAGATAATTCAGGAATGGATAGCCAAAGCCTATTTTGAGTCAATCAAGCATTTCGAAGCTGTGTTCAGAAATAGGATCAAGGACTTCAATATCTGCCCTGGAAGTCTGGTCCTCATGCACAATATATATATCAAGAAGAAACTAAACTAGAAGACAAAGCTTAGGTACATCGGACCTATGATAGTCCTTTGCTGAACTACAGGAGAATCATACCTATTGGCAGAGTTAGATGGCTTGGTTTTCAGACTGTGCTATATAGCATTCTGTATAATCCCTTACTATCCTTATCTTAGCTCCTCTATTCCTGTCAGTGACCTCACTGGTCTTGATAACAAAAGCCTAGACAGGCTGGCAAAGGAAGGTACTCTGGAGACCAATGATGTTGAGTCAGACTCTAATGACTAGATCTTTTAACCTTAGTTTTACTCTCTATATCCTCTGTTTCTTTTGCTCTTTGTTTTACTCTGGGCTTCAACCAGTGCTCTCTGATATATATCTTAAAGCTAAAAGCCTAAATAAATAAACTCTCCTTCTTCTCTCTCTATGTACTGTCTCTTGCTCCACCTCATAAAACACCAAAAATAAAAGATAAAACCATGAAAAATATAAAATATAAAAACAAAGTTAATTTCTCCATTTCTTATTCTCTATTTAACTCCAAAAATAAAATCTGCACAAC
>JBBPUK010000299.1:0-27124 GCA_038094635.1 Tylopilus cervinicoccineus
ATACTAATTTGCAATACCCCTAATATCAGCAACAAAACTGTTCCAATGACATGGGTGACTTAAAATGGCCATAACTCCACAGCCTCTGAGCCAAATCACATGATCCAAGGGCGGATTGGTAGCCAAGGGTTTGTACTTTGTTTGGTCACACCAAAGCTTTGCGAAATTCCCACGAGTGTTTGCAGTGTGCTTTGCGCACTGTGTCAAGGTTAGTTATTGGAATGGTTTTGTTGCTCACTGTATGCTAGGCTATGCATATGTGAAGAGCAGAACCAATACAAATGCCCATAAAAGAAAACTAGTTCCCATGCTTCCTAAAGTGATGAAAGATTAGTAATCTATACTAAAAATACTACTGAGGGTGTCAGGGAACTCCATAAAAAGTACTTTGTGCTCTGTGACACTATCTAGATAGTCTTTGAACTCTTTAATATCTAGCTCTCTTAGTGTTTTTACAAGGACTAGCTGCATGGACTATGAATCCAAATGAAAAATGAGGTGTGTAGGCATGGCCATAACATTGCTTGGGCAATTTCAAAGGCAATGGTGGTCATATTGATAAAGATTAAAGAATGATATCTTTTGCAATATTTTTACTTCAAGATTGCACTTTGATCTATCCTGAGATAATGAAGAATATATCTCTGAGAAAGGAGATCCTCCTTATTGAGTTTGGTCTTTGGGGGAATGAATTGGAGTACTCCCTTTCTTTAGTCTATGATCAGGTTAATCTTTCTCAACTATGGCAGTCCTAGAATTAGCTCTTCTTTTCTGCATCTGATCATCAAGAACTCTTTCCCAATCTCCCGGATGGATGGTGAGGTGGGTAGTCAGCTATACTAGTTCAGAGTTGTTGATACTTTCATCAATATTTCAGGTGATCTTCTTCTTCAGATGCATAGTAGGTAATCTATATCATAGGACAAGATGAAGGTGGACAAAATTTCCTGTAGCTTCATAGTCTACTTAGGCCTAAGCTTTGATGCTCTTATGAGGCAACAAAATGGTTAAAGGAAGATGCATAGATTGAGTCTTAGTATCAGTTACTATTACAGCTGCTATTTGACAAGGAAGAGGAGGTGTTAAGGCATCCTTCCTGTTTAAAAATCCTTGAGATTCACCATCTTGACTTTAGCAGTTTCTTTATCTTCCTTGTATTCCTCTTCATCAAACACAGTCTTGAGGACCCTAAGTACTTCTTTCTAAGAGATGTCTTTGATATTAAAAGCATTGAGATATTTGATGAGCAATGATTGAGATGGAGTTTCTGTGGTAGTTTCTACAGCCCTGATTGCTGCAGGGCAGAAGGGATTTCTTGATGTAGGAGTGATGAATGGGGCAGGAGTTGAGGGTTGTGGGGTGTATGTAGATCTAATTTCTGGATGCTGATAGTTTCTTGTGGAACAGCCTTTCTGGTGGCAGATGCAACATAGCCCTTTGTGGATATAATCCACCCTTTGCATAGGAGTTAGTCAGACTATATCCACATTCATCACATTAGGGTCACTTTGAATGAAGAAAGAGGCCCCTATCCCTCCTTTCTGAATGTGTTAAATGAAGCAGAGTCTTTTCTTCTGGGCATTGAATGTACTAGCTGCTTGAACCCATCCACTAAGTGATTTAGGGATCTTTTTCATGAAGAGGATCATTTTAGTGAAATCCTGGTCCAATTCTCATACAAACTCATCTATAAGTACTAGGAAACCATCTCCAAAAGAGGTCTTGACAGCTTTGAGCTGAAAGTTAACCACATACTTTGAAAATCCTTGTTCATCATGCATATTCTGCCACAGTTTGCCCACAGCATAGTGGGCTTTCTGTTACAAGTCTATAGAAAGAAAAGTCTTGATAAAGTCCTTTGACACTTCTTCAGAGATTCTGGCCACTGTAGATATCTCATTCATGGTTCTATACCATGCTTCCACAAAGTGGGCACCTTGCCCCTTGCTCATCTTATTCAATAGCAGCATTATCTTGGCTGCTTCCATAATATATATTTATGTATTGATCTTCAAATATATCTTAATCACTAAAATCCACCTGTTGATATCTTCAGCTTTACCAGAAAAGTCTTTGGGCAACATACCCTTTGATACAATCCTAAACCAGAGAGCGTCTCACTTGAGGGTAAGCTTGGGTGTTCATAGGTCACAATGGGTGTGAATGGAGTGATGGGCTTGTAAGGTGCCTATGTTATCCCTTGCTAAGACTAGCTAGTAGAGGGGAGAACACCAAGAGAACAAGCTGAGGGCTTTAGCGTTGCTCCCTGGCCTTTATATACTATTCTAATGTACAGCCACCTGGGCATGGACCAGCTACCCTAATATGGTAGATCTCCTACTATGGTGAAACCCTTGACCCTTATCTACGCCTCATGGCGACGGCAATCAGCAATCCTGTGCTGCCACAGCAGAGATTAACTGCCACCTCCTGTGTGGCATCTTCTATCAAAGAAGAGAAGAGAAGCATCCAGAAAGATCCAGATGAGCGGAAATTAAAGGGCGCTAGGTTAGGGTGCAGATGAAGAGCGGAAATTAAAAGAACCCAAACAGGAAGCTAGTTCCCACACATTAGGAGTGCAATAGATTCCAGAACCTACTGCCAAGGGTGACAGGTGACGGCAAAGGCTGTACTTCATTACCTGTGCTCTGTCTAGGTGGTCTTTGGACTCTTTAATACCTAGCTCTCCTGGCGTCATCACGTGACTAGTCACGTGGGCTGCGAATGAAGTAAATGTGTCCAGGCACGAAGAGAGAAGAAACAAGAAAAGAATAAAATATACCCATAGTGTGACGTGACCATAACACTACCCCCCTCCTAAGGCTCGGATTTCCAGATGAGCCAGGTGCTCACAGAGCACTAGGGAAATCCAAGACATTGAAAGGGAGGCCCTGCTCCAGCAGGTTGGTGAGAAATTCGGATCTGTTAAGTAAAAGGAGAAAGTCCATCGGGTTGATCACAAGCGACCGAGGGGCAGAGGGATGGGCACGGTGGAAAGCCTTTAGTGCTTCCTTTGCATTACCGAGGTTCTTGGTAGGCTCCCAAGTCCTATCCTCATCCCCAAAGCCCTTCCAGTGGACTAAATATTCCAAGCATGTCCCGTTCTGGCAGCTAGCCACCAAATAGTCTACTTCCCACTTGAAGTCTCTGTTCTCGGTAACAATGACTAGGCCTGGGCATCGAGGGACTTGCCCCTTGAGATGTTCCTTATAGGGTTTCATCTGGGAAACATTGACCATAGGGTGGATTCATAGTGTTTTTGACAGCAATAACATAACTGCATTGGGGCCTGCTAAAGCCATGATCTTGTATGGCCCCAGCCATCACTCAGTCAATTTCTTTGAAGCTCTTGTGAGCCTCAAGTTCTCCATTGAGAGCCAGACTAGCTGGCTGACTTCATAGATAGGGGCATCAGAACAATGCTTGTCCACCTGTTTCTTCATTTTCTCCTGAGCTAGCAGGAGGTTGTGGCGCACTTCTTCCAAGGTGACAGAGAACTCATCCGCTGCAGGGGCCGTACTACTTCCAGTAACGGCTTTGGTGCCCAACCGCATTGGATAAGTATGGGTAAGAGAGAAGGGAGTCTTCTTCGTAGAAGAAAAGACCTTGGAATTCATGCTGTACTGTGCGATCGGAAGCCAGTCCGACCATTCTTCTTGGCGGTCAAAGCAATACATTCTCAAAAACTTCCTGATCTCTCAATTGGCGACCTCTAATTGCCTGTCCGTTTGTGGGTGGAAGGCGGTCGAGAGATGCATCTCAATGCCGAGCTGCTTATTAATGCTTTGCATCACCTGTGATGCGAACTGCAGACCTCGGTCTGTAGTTATGGACTTTGGAAGGCCGTGATGCTTCCAAACGTGCTGCATAAATAACTTGGCCGTGTCAATGGCACTGATTGCCTTGGTGCACGGGATCAGCTCGACTTCCTTGCTGAACTGGTCAACCACTGTCAAGATGGCATCAAATTCGTGAGAGAGGGGGAGGTCGGTAATGAAGTCTGCAGTGATGTCCTCCCACAGGCCAGACGGAACCGGTAAAGGAATGAGCCTGCTGGCTGGCACGGCACCTGTTCCCTTGAACCATTGGCATGTGTTGCATCTAGTGACATAATCTTTGACAAAAGTGGCAAGGCCAGGCCACCAATAATTACGTTGTACTGCCTCAAGCATTTTCTCTTGTCCTGGATGCTCCATAATGGGTATATCATGGTGCTTCTGGTCGACTTCCATCTGAAGCAGCAACGATTCAGGGACATACACTCTACTGTGGCAGTCACTGAGGCAGCCATCATGCTCCTCCTGAATTCCCCACTTCCTTTCGAGTTCTCTTATGTCCCTTTCACGTAGCTTGCATGTTTCCAGAAATATTTTATGATGAAGCTGTACCCCTTCATCCATAATCAAGAGCTTGCCCTCTGTGGGGGTCGCTCTAATCTTGTCCGGGGAGATAACAATTATTCCTTTATTGTCTTCCTCAATTCCTTCAGTATGATCTGGGCAACAACTTAATGCGTCGGCCTTCGCCATCGAGGCGCTGGGTTTATATACCCATACCATGTTGAATCGAGTAAGATATTGTGCCCACTGTGCTTGACGGTGATTCAAATCTTGGCATGTCATAAAAAATCTGAGATTGTTGTGGTCATTTCAGATCTCGAACGGTAATTTGGCTCCTTCTAGGTAATGCCGCCATTGTTCTAGTGCTTGGATAATGCCTAGCATTTCCTTATCGGCAATGGGGTAATTCCATTCTTCTGGGGTCATAGAGTGGCTGGAATACGCCACTGGATGCCACTTATCTCCTTTTAGTATATTTAAAACAGCCCCAGTTGTGTAATCCGAGGAGTCGCTCTCTATGCAGAATTGACAATCAATGTTGGAATAGGCAAGGACGGGCACAGTGGTGAAGGCTTGCTTCAGTGTGTCGAAGGCGTGCTGGCACGCCTCATCCCATAGGAAGGCCTTGTCCTTCTTCGTCAGGTTGTGGAGTGGTCTAGCCACCTTACTGTAGTCAGATATGAAGCTGCGATAGAAGTTTGCCAACCCTAGGAAGCTCCACACGTCCTTTACCTTTGTGGGAACTGGCCACTTCATTATGGCATCTACCTTGGCCGGGTCCATCTTTATCCCTTCCGGAGAAACAATCATTCCCAAGAAGTCTACCTCTTTGATGCGGAAGAAACACTTTTCTGGCTTTACGAATAAATCACTTTCTTTGAGGCATCAGAGGACTTCTAGCACGATCCGATCATGTTCTTCTTGGTTATCTGTTTTAGTAAATATCATTATGTCATTGATGTAGACGATGCAGATGTCATCCATATCAGCAAAGATCTCATTCATCATCGCCTGGAAGGTGGCGGGGGAGTTGCAAAGCCTGAAATACATCATGAGTGGCTCAAACGCTTCTTTGAATGTGACAAAGGCTGCTTTCCATTCATCGCCCTCGTGGATTCAGATATTATTGTATCCCCATCTGAGATCCATTTTTGTAAATAACTTCACTCCTTTTAGCTTATCCACTAGCTGGGAGATCAGCGGGAGCGGATAGTTATTTTTGACGGTATGTTCATTAAGGTAGCGGTAATCCTGTACCATGCGCTTTTTGCCATCTTTCTTCGGAACAAAGAAGACTGGAGAGGTTTGTGGCGACTTTGAGGGCCGTATGTACCCCTTGACCAGCTGATTGTCAAGAAAAGCTTTGACTTCTTCTTGTTCCATTACAGATAGGAGAATGAGTCGACCCTTCTTAGGGTTAAACGTTTTCTTTAGATCGATCCCATGATCCCATGGCTTTCTGACAGGCATGCGCTTGCTTTCCTTTTTCGAGAACCATCTGAAATACCTCTTGTATTCGTGAGGAACCAGTTCCTCGATCGTCTTTTCCCTTTTTGGTTCTTGCGCTTCTAGCACCTTTATAGTGGTGTGAATCTGGTATTGGAAATCTTCTTCCTCCTTTTCTAGAATACGGAGGAGCACTGGCTTATCCTGTAAGCGGTGGCAGTGTCAAGGGCAACGAGTCATCTTTACTATGCCCTTTGACCAGTCGATCTCGGGGTTGTGGCGTTTTAACCATTCATATCCCAGAATGAATTGGTTCTTTCCCAAGTCAGTCACTTCTGCCATTATCTTTTCTCGGTGTCCTTGGAATTCTAATACCAGTTCGGCAGCGTGTGTGATGCTGCCTGCCGAATTCTTTGTTCTGTCCACGTTGTAAACAGGTATTTTGTGGTGGAGTTTTACCAAAGGGAGTCTAACATCATTGGCCCATTTTTGGTCCACAAATACTGCATTGGCCCCACTATCTAGCAGTGCTTCTGCTCTTATGTAATTCTTTTCGGACCTTTTGTTATAGGGTGCGATGCGAATTTTGAGAAGTATTTCCTTGTCGATTTTTAAATTCCTAACAAAGATATCATTCAGGAAAATGGTATTTTGTTTAGGATGGGAGAAAGAGGAATTAAGCCCAGGTTTATTGTCCCTGGCGAGCCCCATAGAGGACCCCTCTGATGGCTGTGTAAATATTTCTTCTTCTGTTTCCTTGGTTTTTTCTACCGAGAGGTTGGAATACCTATTGGGCGATGCGCCTTTAGGACTCCTAGGGTCCTTCAGGTACGGCCTTTTCCCTTTCCGGCGAGACCTTCATAGTCCCAGAACCAGGCTCAGGCTTCTTCAAAATTCATTTCCCTTACCATTTTGGGCAAGGGGCGTTCAAAGGGGTTGACCTCCTTTTCTTTGTCTTCCCAGTTTGGTTCAGGTGTAGTGGACTTACTGGCACTCCAGACCAAAGCCGAAGATGCCGCACCTGCATTGGTATTTTCTTCTTCATCCAAAGGGACTTCTTTCCAACGGACAACCTTCCTCATTTTCCGGCCAGAGGGTGTAGCCTGGGCGCGGGGCTTCCAGTGGGAACAGGTATTTTTGTGTCCACCTCCTAGGAAACCACATTCGCCACATTTTATCAAGGGGTCTCCTCAAACTTTTGGGGCCTTACAGTCTTTAGAGAAATGCCCTTGCCTGCCGCAATTAAAGCAGGTGTAACTTGTTTTATCGAATATAGGCTTCTGTTGCACCGCATCGATATCCATTGCATTCAGGTCGCACCTCAGAGCTCCCAAGTTCCTCTGCACTCCCCTGGCAAGAAGCTTCATCAGGTCTTCTTGCTCTCCTTGAATTTGGAGTTCTTCCATAAACTCCTTGAGGTCCTTGGGGTAACCCTTAGCCCAATGGTACCTCTTTACAATTTCTTGATCTGCATGTTTATACAGCAGATTGATACATTGGTCAATGGGTAGTGTAGCTACCAATTGATGGGACTTGAACTTTGTCAGGAAGGAGATCATATCACTCCTTCCTTGTGTGAGAGTGAGCAGCTGTTGCTTATGCCACTCCTTGTCGTTAACTGGCCTAAAGTTTGCCAGCATCATTTTTTCAAATGCCTCCCAGGCTGGCCATCCTGCCGTTGCAGCTGCCTGGCTGATTGTCATAGCAAGGCGGGCAGCGTCTCCTTTTGTCATCCTGGAGACTATGGCCTTTACCACCATTTCGCTGGGGAGGGTGGTGGTGTTTTTGTCCTTTCATATGAGGACCTTCACCCACCATTCATTGAAGGTATGGCCCCTCTGACCTTCGAAGGTTCCAGGGTCCGCGATTACTTTTAACAACTTGGGCACACTAGGCCCTGCTGTTGCTCTGCCGGTTGCTGCTGGTCTGGCAGAGAGGGTTCTTATTTGGCCGGCGAGCGTGCTGACTGTTGCTTTAAGATCTTTAATTTTTCCAGCTGCTACAACAAGCCGGTTTGCTTCTTGTAGTGCCCTTGCTTCAGCCTGGGCCAGGCAATTGATCATGTTAACTTTTTTGCCTTCTACCGAGGTGAGGTAATTCCCTAGTTCTACTACTAGTCTTGCCCAATCATTGGTGCCAGATGTGAGTTGGGAGATGATGTTTGTTAGGTCCTGGGGAAGTGACATTGTTATTGCTTTAGAAGTACTTTACTTGCTTAGTTGGTCTCAACCAGATTCTAGATCCTAGCAGAGTCTGCCTGCTAATCTCTCTCTCATATTCCCTCCTGTTTCTCTTTTTAGGTGCTGGGGGCTCCTGCACCGGTTCTGGCTCTAATGAGGGTGTGCGAGAGTTGATACCCGGCGTATATGGGTGTTCAGCTGGGGCAGGGGTTGAGTGGGCGGTGGATAAAGGGGACGCCCTGAAGACTCGATCTAGCTCTTGTTGGTGGCGGAAGAGGTTCCACTCATAATCCAACCACATGTCATCGAGGTAGGGGTCTGCTGCTAGGGGTGGCGGGTGGGAAAGCTGCAGGGTTGGTGAGGGTGAGACAGTTGAGCCTATGGATGGCCCTTCTATCTCTTCTTGGCGAAAATAGAGCATGGGGTTGGCTGATAGCGCACTGCTGGCAAGTTCCCTGGGGTTGTTGCGGGCCCAGGTACTGGTAAAAGTGACTTCTGGCTGCTCTAAGTAGCCCCAGAAACTTTCTTCAAACTGCCTCTCTGAATCCGCCTGACGTTCTTTCGTCAGGTAGTCTGCTAGCTCCTGTAATTGTACTACTGGGAGATCTAGATCGCCTTGGTCGTTCGGGTTGTCTACTACTTCCCAGTTGGCTACTAGATATTGGTATACTATCTGTAGGGCTAGGGGGAGGACAAAGGGTACAGACGGCACTTGATGCCTATAAGAGGAATGCAGCTGTGCAGGTGTCCACTTGAAACTTACTTCTTCCTAGATGATGAGGCTAGGAAGGGCGAGGTACAAACGTAAGAGCTTGTTCTAATGATACAACCCTAAACCAGAGAGTGTTTCACTTGAGGGTAAGCTTGGGTGTTCATAGGTCACAATGGGTGTAAATGGAGTGATGGGCTTGTAAGGTGCCTATGTTATCCCTTGCTAAGACTAGCTAGTAGAGGGGAGAACACCAAGAGAACAAGCTGAGGACTTCAGCGTTGCTCTCTGGCCTTTATATACTATTCTAATGTACAGCCATCTGGGCATGGATCAGCTACCCTAATATGGTAGATCTCCTACTATGGTGAAACCCTTGACCCTTATCAATGCCTTATGGCGATGGTGATCAGCAATCCTATGCTGCCACAGTGGAGATTAACTACCACCTCCTGTATGGTGTCTTCTATCAAAGAAGAGAAGAGAAGCATCCGGAAAGATCCGGATGAGCAGAAATTAAAGGGCGCTGGGTTAGGGTGCAGATGAAGAGCAGAAATTAAAAGAACCCAAACAGGAAACTAGTTCCCACGCATTAGGAGCGGAATAGATTCCAGAACCTACTGCCAAGGGCAACAGGTGATGGCAAAGGCCATACTTTGTTACCTGTGCTCTGTCTAGGTGGTCTTTGGACTCTTTAATACCTAGCTCTCCTGGCGTCATCACGTGACTAGTCACATGGCCTGCGAATGAAGTAAACGTGTCCAGGCATGAAGAGAGAAGAAACAAGAAAAGAATAAAATATACCCATAGTGCGATGTGACCATAACACCCTTAAGTTCTATAGGTATGTCATTGTCATTAGATAGGGGCACTCTGGGGAGAATCAAAGGTCAACCAGGGGAGGTAAGTCCTTAAGGTGGAGGGATGATAGAAGAATGAGCTAGAACTGATGGGACAGAGAAGAAAAGTGGAGCATTTTAGATTAAGGCTGGTTGTTGGGATTGCAGGGTCTGATAGATAGATCTGGGGGGAGGATCTGACTCAGAATTAGATTGGTCTAGAGGAGACCTATAGGATCTGGAGGATAGAGTGAACACCAGTGAGAGTCCCTACTACTGAATACTGTGGGCAACAAAACTGATGCAATGTTTGCAATATTTTGATTGAAGCATAAATATTGAGAGCCCTGTTGATGATAGACTCTCTAATCTGAGTATCATTGAAAAGCCTTGATCAAGGGCTTTCAAATGGTATATGGGTTTATTATGTAATATTTACTATATTTGGAGATATGTTGAAATTGGTATGAGGTATTTATTGCATCAGTTTTGTTGCTGACACTCTAAAGTATTCAAAATGCATATTGTAAGTGATTATTACATGAGTAATGGATCATGTGACAAGTAATAAGTTCAACATGATACAAATACACACACATACCATTACTTTGTCCACAACCACCATCATGAAATCTATCTCAGTTGACCAAACTCATGTCAAGACTAGATCAACTCTGAGGGTTGATTCTAAGACTTTGTGTGGAGTTGGGTGAGGCTAGTAGGACTTTGGCTTTAGCAACTCGGAGCAGAGCACTGTACCCTTGTTGGAGTCAGTCCTGGATTTGCAGAATGGAGTTAAGACTTGACATTGACTAGCAACAAAGTCAAGCAGAGAGGTCAGAGGAGAGTCTAGAACTCAAGCAGAGGTTGGAAGAGGAGCTAAATCTATTTGATATTTGAACTGAGATATACAACAATTAAAGTATGCTTTATATACTATGGAGTGGAGGTAGATTGATAAGGAGTTACTGTGGATGAGTAAGTCCTGAGTAAGACAGAAAAGGAGGAAAGTGGAAGCCATAGCTATGCTTGATGAGTAAGATGGAGAGGAAAGAGGACAGAAAGCTGGAGCTATGCTAGTACTAGCTCAGAAGTAGTACTGAGCCAAGAATGTAATCTAAAGAGAACAAGGAAAGACATAAGGAGAACAGAAAAGATATCATATATAGAAGTCTGCAGAGAAGTAGAGTTGGACTTGAATTTGTGGGATATGACAGTATTCCCCTCTTAGGCCTGAATCCCTGAAGGCCTGAGGACACTGTGGCACAAGTCAGAGTTCAGTGCAGAGTGCTAAATGTGGTGTGACTTTAAATTTTGCATGGTGCATGTTTTGTCCCTTTGCTTCTTAACATCATATCTACAAACTTTGACAACATTGAAAACTGGGACAACACATAGCTTGTGGAGCAAGACAATGACCCCAATGATCTGTTTGAAGTGAAGGCAGCTGAATGGAGATGACATGTGAAGGCACACAAGAGAGTAGAGGAGAAGGAGCAACAGAAGCTTGAAGAGAAGCACTGCAAGTCAGAGGCAGCAGCAGTGGAGGTGGTGCATCAGGCAGCAGAGGAAGAGGCTGCAAAACAGAAGGTGCATGATGAAGCCACTAGAGTGGGAATGGAGCTGATGCATGCCTAGACCAAGGAGGTACATGTGTAGTAGATGTTGTCTGTAGCAAAGGGAAAGGATACTGTGTACCTGTGGTGCATGCAACGTGGTGTGGAATGTGTGCCCAATATAGATAAGTCCACATCATGCCTGGTCTGTCAAAAGGCCAGGCAGACTTGTGAAGTGCCGGGAGCGAGGGGCAGGCCAAAATGGAGGAAGTGGAAGGCAGAGATAGCATTTGAGCCAGAGTGGCTAAAGAAAAAGGCCTGCTCTGTGGAGTCTGATAAGGGGGCAAAGGGAGGTGGAGTCAGCATGGAGGTAGCAGAGGTGCTGTGGGACCTGGCAGCAGCCATCAGGTTGCAAAACAAGCATATTGTATATCTGGTAACCACCATCCAGCAGCTTGTAGACCTCAAGATTGCAGAGATGTCAGAGAGGGATGAAGCATATGTGGAGGATATGGTGGAGGCCAGGGAGGAGCTTATTGAGTTGAAGAGGGAGGCCTTGGAGAATGAAGTGGAGGTGGGGGGTGAAGAGACAGGTAGCATAGGGGAGGACATGGAGAAGGATATGGAAGGGGAATCAGAGTAGTCTGCATATACCCTCCTCTTTGTTGTAATTAGTTTTGTATTGAATGCTGTCTGGATCAACACATGAAGTGTGGGCCAGGTTTGGACGGATAGTAGAGATGGAAGTTGGAGATTAACTCTATTGTATGACTGAGCTCAGTGGCTAGTAGCCAAAAGGTTTCTTTATACCCTAACCAGTGAACCAAGTACAGAAGCTAACAACTCCATCACCTTTGATTGATCTTTGAGTCAAGGATTTTAGCTATCTTGTACTCAGGTTCACCATCAACTTTGATCAGAGGTGGAGGAGGTTGTACATGATTCAGAATGATGTTTGGGATGGAGGGTTCTAGCTATGAAACATGGAATACCAGATGGATGGATTTTATATTATCAGGAAGGCAGAGCGTGAAGGAGTGAGTACCAGCTTGAGCAATAATCTTATAGGGTCTGAGGTTCTTTTTGGAGAGCTTTTTTGAGGGTCAGGTGGAGCAGAAGTACTTTGCCTTGACAAATACTTGATTACCAATCTTGAAGTCTAGTGCTGGGATCTGCTTGGCATCCACAGGCCCTTGATAATCCTCTTGGGCATGGGCCATCTCTTCATGGAGGAATTGGTGGAGGGACTCCAGGTTGATGGAGTACTTGTGGGTGTAAGCAGAGATGAGATCCCTTTTGGGGTGCATGGAGATACTAGGGTGATAGCCTTTATTGGCAAAGAACAGAGAGACACTGGTGGTAGCATTCAGAGCATTATTGTAGGCGAACTCCACTAGGGGTAGGAGTTCAGACCAATTGTTCTGTTGGTAGTTACAATAGATGTGGAGATATTGCTCTAGCATCTGGTTCATTTGCTTGGTTTGGCCATCTCCTTCCAGATGATATCTGGAGGTGAAGTGGAGACAGATGTTGAGGGCTTTTCCTAGGGATTGGAAGAAGTGGAAGATGAACTCCACACCTCTGTTGGAGGTGATGTAAGAGGATACTCTGTGCTTGGAGAAGATGTGGATGAGGAACAACTTAGCCAACTCTAGGAAGGTTACCTTGTTATTGGTAGGGATAAATATCCATTGCTTTGACAGATGGTTAACAATGACTAGGATAGCAGTGTGTCCAGAGAATGGAGGAAGTTGTTTGATGAAGTCCATGGAAATTGAGTTTCATGGTCTTTTGGGGATTGGGAGCTGCTTGAGAAGACCATATGGCTTGTGCCTAGGAATCTTAGCATGCAAACAGATAGTACAGGAGGAGATGTATTCCTTTACAAAGGTATAGACTCCAGACCAGATGTATTCGTGGTGGACTAGTTCTAGGGTCCAATTCTATCTGAAGTGTCCTGCAAGTGGGTGATTGTGCTTATAGCAGAGAACATGGAGTCAGAGATCATTGGCATCAGGGATGTAGATGTAGTTATTCAAGTAAAGGAAACTATTGAAGCTGACCTTCCAATGAGAGTCAGAGGAGTTGGAGGAGAACAGGTGAATGGAGGCCAATGGGTTGAAGACAAGTGCAGAGAGGATGTCTTTGTGGAGAGCTTTGATGTCAAATGTAGTGCTTGCACAGAGCACTGGATCTGTGAGATAAGTAGCATGTAAGGATGATGTGAGCTATTTCTGAGTAAAGACTGGGTGGAAATTGTGGGGGTTGACATGAGCATTGTCCTTATTCTCCTTTTTGGAATAGATGTCCTAACATCGAGTGAGGACATTGGGCTTATTATCTAAGTGTCTAGGGTGGAAATGGAGGACCAAATGGAACTAGCAGAGGAACTTAGACCAGTGGGCCTGCTGCTGAGAAAGAAGGTGAGAGGAAGTAAAATGCTCCAAATTCTTATGGTCTATAACAATGTCAATCAGAGTTGCAGAGCCTTTGAGGTAGTGCCACCAATGTTGGAATGCTTCATGGATAGCAAGAAGCTCCTTGTCATGGGTGTTATAGTTTAGCTTATGGGAATCCAATGTCCTAGAATAGAATACAATGAGGCAGATCTCATCATCTGGACAATGGATAGAGAGGATATCAGCAATGGTGTAGTTGAAGGCATTAGTTTCTACTATGAGTGGAGTGTCAGAGATCCAATGAGTAAGGATTGGAGCGAAGGTGAAGGTGTCCTTCAGGTGCTGGAATGCAAAGCGACAGTTATTGGAGAAGTTCCACAAAGTTCCCTTGTGAGTAAGGCAAGTTAAAGGAATGACTATGTCAGAGTAATTGTGAATAAAGCACCAGTAGAAGTTAGTGAAACTGAGGAAGGACTGGATGTCCTTGATTTTGTGAGGCTCAGGCTAGTCTTGGATTGTGCTAACCTTGTCCTTGGATATGGTAAGGCCTGCAGGGGAGAGGCAGTACCTGAGATACTTGGTGGAGTCAGTATGGAATTTGCACTTCTCAGGCTTGGCATAAAGCCCATGCTTGTAGAGCCTGCAGAGGACTTCTTGAACATGTTCACAGTGTATGGCTTTGTCTATAGAGTAAATGAGAATGTTGTCCAAGTAGACTATTATACAAACATCTAACAGATCCATGAAGATGATATTGATGAATTGCTGAAACACTGTGGGGGCGTTGATTAGACCAAATGGCATAACAAGCCATTTATAGGAGCCATAGTGTGTGCAGAAGGAAGTCTTTCATTTATCTCCCTCTGTGGTACAGATCAGATAGTATATATGTCAAAGGTCAATTTTTGTATAGATCTTGGTATGGCTTGGGGCATCCAGGAGGTTGGAGATATGAGGAAGCAGATAGCTGTTATGGCTACAAGGGCGTAACTGCAAAAGGTCATGAATCACCTGCAATGGATCTTGCCGGTGTTCAGTGCAAGATGAGATCTGGGGTGTGGACAGTGTGGATATGAAGGTCTTAGGGCTTGATGCCATGCCTGATCCACATGTAGCTGGGTATAAGATGGTGGGTAGTCCATAGCATAGCTATGGTCCATTATGAATAGGGGGTATCATGTGGTGACAAGGGTCTAGAGTTTCTGGTAGCTTAATTAGTTGCCTAGATCACATGATGTATATATGCTAAGGTATATAAGGCTAGGACAGCTGAGGATAACCTCAGCCTGTTCTTCTGAGGGTTCCCCCTCATTAGAGCAAGCCCTAGCTCAGGGCGTTCCCCTGGGTTAGTGGGTTAGGTTGTGCCTCTCTGGATAATGATGTCCTCATCCAGATGCCAATATAGCTCCTATACATGTCTTCCCTTGGCAGTATTTCTTGGGTTGTTCTAGGAGTTGTATCAATAGTGATCTTTCTTTGTGATCTTGTTGAGTCCTTGGAAGTTGACACAAAGGTGTAATGTGCCATCCTTTTTGCAGACAAAGAGGACCAAAGCAGCATGAGTGGAGGAGGAAGGGTAGATGAACTCTGAAGCTAGGTGCTCATTGAGGAACATGTGGAGGGCCTTAAGCTCAGAGGTGGAGAGGGAGTAGGTGGTGCCCAGGGGAGGAGAGGTTCCTTCTTTCAGATTGATCTTCAGGTTGTGCTTGCAGTGTGGGGGAAGCTCAGAGGCTTTGCTTTTGCTGAACATATCCATGAAGTCATGGTACTCTGGAGGAATACTGGAGAGATCATTCTTTTCAGAGGAATAGGAGCAGTGGAAGTGGAGTGGAGGTCACTCTTCTTAGGGTGGATCTGAAGGCTAAACTTAGCAGAGCCCTCAAGGCGACAGGCCAGGGCAAAGGCAGGAGTGCTGATGAATGCAATGGATGGAGCCTTCTTATTGAAGAGATGCAGTATATTGAAGGATGGAGGTTCAGCCATAGGAAGTGAATCCTGTGGCTTCAGAGGTGAGCTCAGTGTTGCTGGCATGTGTTGTTTAGGTGAGCAGAACACAATATGATACAACCCCTAGAACAACCCAAGGAACTACACCGAGGGAAGACACATATAGGAGCTGTGTTGGCATCTGGCCGAGGACGTCTTTAGCCAGAGAGGCACAACCTACCCACTAATTCGAGGGAACGCCCCAAGCTAGGGCTCACTCTACTTGAGGAAGAAACCCCAAGAGAACAGACTGAGGTTGCCCTCAGCTGTCCCAGCCTTATATACCTTAGCATATATACATCATGTGACCTAGGCTACACTATAAGTAACCAGGACCCTATGCCCTTATCATCACATGATGTTCCCCTTTTCATAACTGGACCTTATCCAGACTGCGCACAACCCACAGTGATGCGCCTTACGCCCAGATGTGACCATGTGGATCAGGCATGGTATCAAATCCTAAGACCTTCATATCCACACTGTCTGCACTCCAGATCCCTTCCTTGCGCTAAACATCAGCGAGATCCACAGTGAGCGATTCATGACCTTTTGCAGGTACACCCTTGCGGCTATAACACAATACTGCTTGAGATCCAGTCAATTGATGGATTGTAGCAGATGAGCCAGTTATATCCCAGGACAAGGGAATATGAGCCATCCAGTAGAGTGATGTAGAATGTTGTTGGAGTGATATCACTGGTTGCGAATCGAACAGAGAGGTCAATGGCTTGAGTGATGGTAGAATTGGATGTTCTATCAAAGAGTCAAAGGAGTAGCAGGGGAACAGAGTATGTTTGAAGATTGTGTTTATTAGCGAATGTCAAATCTATATAGCAGTCGGAGGATTATCATAGGAGGCTAAGGAAATGGAGGGCATAAGGGATTTGAGATCTAAAAGAGCAGACGCATTGAGTTGGATCTCCTTGAGTGTATGGGAAGGGTCAATGCAACCTCCAGTCCATGTGGAGTCTGAGAGATCGCTACCTATTTTTTTACCTCCTCAGTGGAGACCTCCGGTTTGGCTTCTAGAGTAGTGGTCTTAGCTGTGTGAGCTTTGGATGCCTGAAAGGTTGACTTGGGGCAGTCCTTGGCCATATGGCCGGATTGGCCACAAAACATGCACAGCTTATTGTCAAAGCAATGCTTTTGTTCTATGGTGGTGAGTTTGCTGTCCTTCCCCAGTTTTGAGGTGAGGTCGGACTTGGGTGTAGAGGTGGCAGTCTTGGCCTTGGATTTGGCATCTTTAACATTATTGCTGGAGGTGGAGATGGAGATGGACGTTGTTACGGCTGCAAGGGCATAACTGTAAAAGGTCACAAATCACTACAATGGATCCTGCTGGAGTTTGGCACAAGATAGGGATCTGGACATGGATAGTGCGGATATGAAGATCTTAGGGCTTGATGCTACACCTGATCTGCATGTAGCTGGGTGTAAGATAGTGGGTTGATCACAGCATGGCTATGATCTGGTAATGAATAGGGGGCATCATGTGATGACAAGGGTCAAGAGTTCCTGATGGCTAGAGTAGTCACCTAGATCACATAATGTATATATGCTAAGGTATATAAAGCCTGGACAGCTGAGGGCAACCTCAGTCTGTTCTCTTAGGGATTCTCCCTTAAGAGCCTGGCTACACCTCCTCTGCCAGCATAAGTCCCATATGGGTGAGGGCATCATATAAGAGAAAACTCTTGTAGGCACAGATAGGACTCCACCTCAGAGGGGTCCAGTAGTCCTCTGATGATGAGGTGCCTCGCATGGGCCTAACTAGGGTGTCTGGGCTATGGTAAGAGTCCTGCAGGTAGTCAACTGCAAGTGCCAGCAACACCCATGGAGTGATCAAGAGTGGTGTAGGGAGGGTAGCGAAGGGGCCCTAGTGCAGGACCATCATAGGATCACCAAGCAGTAGTTACACCTCTCAGCCATTTGTAAGAGGAATGGCTGCTGCTGACTGAGTGCCTAGTAGCAATATATCTTGGGGATTCCCCCTCAAGTAGAGCGAGCCCTAGCTCAGAGTGTTCTCTTGGGTTAGTGGATTAGGTTGCACCCCTCTGGCTAAAGATGTCCTCAGCCAGACACCAATATGGCTCCTATACGTATCTTCCCTTGGCAAGTTTTCTTGGGTTGTTCTAGGGGTTGTATCAGACATTGTTCTATTGGAGCTACTTTTTGCTGAGGATGATATATTAGCAGAGGATTTCACCTACCTGCTGATTTCTGACTTGTGCTCCCAATAATGTGCATCAAAGGATTGGGTGAGGTGATGGAGTTCAGAGAGAGTTGGAGGCTTCCCAATGTGGAAGACCTCATCCTTAATTCAGTCAGAGAGACCATTGTAGAAGTGGTGCCAGAGGGCATCTTCTCTGTAATCTTGAACTTGTGAGATGATCCAATTGAATTCCATGATGTATTTGTTGATGCATTGACCATCCTTCATATTGAGATGGTCAAGCTGGTGTTCTACATCTCTGATAGGATTATGTGGATCAAAGTTGATTTGGAGCTCAAGTATGAACTCCTTGTAATTGTTAGTCCATATGAGCCAGAGCATAGGATCTTCCATTAGGAGTAGGTCCAGTTCAAACCATTTCAGGGCCATCCCTTTCAAGTACAACTGAGTGAATGTTACTTTAGCTCTGTTGGTATTGAAGGCCTTGGGGTGATCTTAGAAGTTTAGTTCACACTATACCAAGAAAACATGGAGTTTGTGGGGATATATCCCATCAAACTGATCTGGTTCTTGGACCTTGGTGTGTGGAGTAGAATTGAAGGTGGAGCGACAGGAGGAACACATTAGATTATTAATGGCAGTTATCAATTGGGTGAGCATGTCATGAGGGACTTGCTTATCTGGGTCGAAAGGGATGGGGTCTTCTTCAGGGAAGTTTGATCCATCATCAGAGGGATCATCTCTAGGGTGGTAGGAGCCACTGTTGGAGAGATCACCCTCTGGATAATTAGGTGGATTGTTAATATTAGATGGTATATGAAAGGACCTTTCAAGAGAGTAATGACTGGCTTGGATTCCTTGGTCACTGTCATTGAGTTCAATGATGTGTGCTCCTAGGATTGGAGTAAGTGGCAGAAAACGTGATGTGGATGACACAGGAGTGCATCAGGTGGAGAAGCTGTAGAATTGGTCGATGAGTTTAGATCCTCAACAACTACTTTCGAAGATGAAAAGAGGATTGTATCTGGGAGATGCAGGAGGGTTGGTGCCCATGGCACATGAGCATAATCTAGTGGCACATGTAGCCATGATTAAAAACTCTCAACAAGTGGGAGTTTGAATATACTATTAAGATCAGGTCAACTCCAAGGATTGATTCTGAGACTTCATGTGGAGTTGGGCAAGGCTAGTAGAACTTTGGCTTCAGCGACTCAGAGCAAAGCGCTGTGCCCTTGTTGGAGTTAGTCCTGAATTTGTGGAATGGAGTTAAGACTTGACATTAACTAGCAACAAAGTTGAGCAGAGAGGTCAGAGGAGAGTCTAGGACTCAAGCAGAGGTCAGAAGAGGAGCTGAATCTATTTGATATTTGAACTGAGGTATATAACAATTAAAGTACACTTTATATACTATGAAGCAGAGGTAGATTGGTAAGGAGTTACTGTGGATGAGTAAGTCCTAAGTAAGATGGAGAAGGAGAAAAGTGAAAGCCATAGCTATGCTTGATGAGTAAGATGGAGAGGAAAGAGGATGGAAAGCTGAAGCTATGCTAGTACTGGCTTGGAAGTAGTACTAAGCTGAGAATGTAATCTAAAGAGAACAAGGAAAGACATAAGGAGAATGGAGAAGGTATTATATATAGGAGTCTATGGAGAAGCAGAGTTGGACTTGGATCTACAGGATATGACAACTCACCACATCATCATTCTTTTGGAATTAGGGCAATTAATCCATTAAATTACCAAATCAACTGGTCTCAACCAATCTACCATTAGTAGACTAAGGTCCAAACATTTTCCCAACCTCCCCAAAGCCTTTGATGGTTGTCCTTCCATCATTTCTCCTACTGATATATGTCATGTCATTCATCTTATTGGATCTGGAAAGGCTGAGAAAGCAGTTCAAGTGACCAAACACTTCAAGAAGTGAAGAACCACTCCATCTCCCCTCAGACCATCTTCCATCACTTGAAGAAAGCTGGTATGAAGGCTGTAGTGAAGCAAAAACATCCTCTTCTTGCTGTGTGTCATAGGAGAGCAAGAATGAACTTTGCTCTAAGCCATCAGCATTGGACTGTTGAGGACTGGAAGCAAGTTATATGGTCAGATGAGACCAAAATTAATCGCATTGGGTCAGATGGTAGGAAATGGGCATGGAAAAGGGTAGGAGAGGATCTTAGTAACAGGATTATAGAGGAAACAGTTAAGTTTGGGGGAGGATCAGTGATGCTATGGGGCTGTATGACTTGGGAAGGAGTTGGGATGGCTTGTAAGATTGATGGTAAGATGGATTCTGATCTCTATGTGCAGATTTTGGATGATGAACTGCAATAAACTCTGGTGAATTATGGATTTTCTCCAGAAGACATTATCTTTCAGCAAGATAATGATCCAAAGCATACCAGTAGGAAAGCTAGGGAGTGGTTTGATGACCATGGATTTGAGGTCATGATATGGCCTGCTCAGTCCCCATACCTTAATCCCATAGAACATCTATGGTTTATCCTCAAAAAAAGACTAGCAGAGTATTCTGAGCCACTCAAGGGAGTATTAGAACTTTGAAAGAGAATTCAAGCAGAGGTACAAGATTGGGGTGGAGGAGTGTCAGAAATTGATTGAGATCATGCCTAGGAGAGTTCAGGAGGTCATCAAGATCAAAGGAGGATATACTTCATACTAATTTATGATACCCCTATACCAGCAACAAAACTGATGCAATGAGTACCTTATACCATTTTTGATATATTTCCTCATATGGTAAGAATTACATAGTAAACCCATATACCATTTGAAAGCCCTTGATCAGGGCTTTCCAATGATACCCAGATTAGAGGGTTCATCAACAGGGCTCTCAATATTCATGCTTCAATCAAAATGTTGCAAATATTGCATTGGTTTTGTTGCTCACTGTAGCAGGGGATAACTGGATGAGTTTGTTGTTTTGTTATGATGTAATGGCACCTAATGCAGACATACTAAAACAACTAATCAGTAAGAGCAAGTTCAATTGCTAGAACAGTCTCTTTTCACTTGGAGGAAAGAATCACTAATAAAATGGTTAGTGATTGTGAAGATAGAGGTTTACTCAGAGAAGGTAGCAAGGTGGCACACTGTTCTGAGGAGGAGTTCTAGCATATAGATTGTGTAGAATAAACTGGAGTACTATTACAGGTAAGGACCCTATTTATAGAGAATAGACTGACCATGCACAGATCAAGTAACTATAAAAGGATGGACAGAAAAGAAAATAGTGTTACCAGTGGCTTGAGGATAAATCCAAAAAGGAAAGGCCACTGATGCTATGATACATTAACAGGTCATCTGAGTATTCATGAATAATAAAAATTGCTCTCAGGGCATATTGCAGAGAGAATACAAAGAAGGGAGAATCATGGAAGGTATCAATGGGAAAAGAGGAAAAAGAGTGAGGGTATATGAAGATGACTCACCAGTTCATAACACCATGCTTATGCACAGACCAGCCTGAGCATATATCTTATACTATTTCACTCTTTGTTTAGCCTAGCTTATAATGAGATCTTCCTGTAGTGTAACACCTCAGTCTGTTGTTCACACACAATAACTGAAGTGAAAGTAAGCAAACTTATGTTACTAAATATGAACCTATTGAGCTGATATATGATAGACTTGCTATCCTTTGATAGATATGAATATACTAGTCCATTGTTCATGCACAATGACTGAGACTCACTGTTCCTCAATAGCTATTATCTTCCATCCATCCTTGATCTCTTATATGTATTTGTCTATCAAGTGATCTAACTATGCACTGATCAGTCAAATAGATGGTAGTGTGGAATATGCATCTCACCTTAGTCATGCACAGGCAATGAACTAAGAGTCCTATGTATGAGACACAAAGATCACTAGGCATAGAAGAGAAAGAAAATGCCAGACACTGGTGTGAACAATGTTCTAAGTATGTAAGGGAACCTGTGTGGTCTGGCAATATAGGTACAGTTGAGTAGACCATGCAAGGGATGAAATGTAGGTGAGGCACATACTAGCTAGCACTGTGATCAGACCAGTGACAATGAGACTGCAGGTGGGCTTGCTGATCTCGACATATGCAAGACATGTCAAATATTTATTTGGCCAGACATCATGACATTTTCAGGCTTAAAATCTGGGCCTGATTTGGAGCCAGAAGTGGAGTTTGGGCAGAAATGGTATTGCATGTCTACCAAGAATATTACTGATTGAGGGACCACACAAGAGTGCCTTATGCTTGGTCTGGCTTGGAGAATAAGATGCTTTTCTCTTTTTACAGTATGCGGTCGACATTGTTGATTGCCAGACTGGTGGTGTTGCCAGGGTCATCACTATCAAAGCATGATGGAAGGAAGGATAATTAGGCAATGTCATGGAAACCGTAAGCCTCACTGGCTTGCCTGTCATGCATACCAGACATCCTTGCCTCTACATGTAGAAGTACACTCAGTACTGAATAGAGTCAGTGACTAGTGTATTCCACACCTGTAGAAGTACACTGTAATATATGAGTACAAGGTGTGAAGTAATGATAGATGGATCTCACCTTAGTACTAAATAGAGTCAGTGATTGAGGTGTAGAGTCACGTTGAGATGAAGTCTACATGATTATGTAATATGGATCTAACCGAGTCCATTTATACTGTGGTTCATATGAGAATAATACAACACTCCCCCTCAAATGGAAGGGTGAAGTCCAAGTTCTCGAGCGAAATGTTTAGCTTTAATGCTCGGAAGAGCTTTGGTAAGAGTATCGGCAACCATGTCGTCCGTAGGACAGTAGAGAAAATGAATAGAACCTTCCTCAACAGAGAAGCAGATAAAGTAATAACGAATATCTATATGTTTGGTATGTGTGTGGTAGCTGCCATCATGAGTCAGTGCGATAGTGGATTGATTGTCTCCATAAAGTGTTGTTGGTTGTGTGAGCAGCTGAAACATTTCCCTGATAAGGTGTTGAAGCCAAAGAGCTTCCTTTGCAGCATGCATTGCAGCAACATATTCGGATTCTGCTGTGAAGAGAGTAATGAGCTCTTGTTTCTTCAAACCTCAGAGAATTGCTCCCTCGTCAACAAGGAAAGCGAAACCAGTGATCACTCATCAATGTTCCTGGGTGGCACCATTCACATCAACATATCCAACGAGACCTTGGATCTGCATCCTGAAAGTCAGTGCAAGCGATTTTATACCAATCAAGTAACAATAAATTTGCTTCATGGCCTCCCAGTGTTCCCAAGCTGGGTTAGCATTGAACTGAGAGACAAACAACATTGCGAATGCAATGTCTGGCCTAGTACTGGTAGCAAGATGGATGAGGGATCCAACGGCTTAACAATATGGAACATTTCACATACAAGTGATTTCACTCGTGGTCTTGGGGCATTGTGACTCTGACAATTGCAAGTGGGGATCGAGAGGGATGGCGACAGGCTTCACATTAGCAAAGTTATACTTAGTAAGGATTGAGTTGATGTAGGACTCCTGGTAGAGAGATATTATATGTGCTTTCCGATCACATGTGACCTTCATTCCCAGTAACCAACTGATTGGTCCTAGATCTGTGATCCTAAAACGTGTCCCGATCTCCTCTTTGAATGTGGTGATAAGAGTCGACGAACTCTCCATAATTGTACAATCATCAACATGCAAAGTGAGGATCAGGATATGGTGAGTTATTGTTGCAACGAATACTCCCCAGTCAGCCTCCATTCATGTGAAGCCCAAGTCATGTAGCGTGGCACATAAACAACGATACCACTTGAGTACACCTTGTTTGGAACCATAGATAGCAACACATAGTCTTGTGACTAAATCATGGCCTTGCTTATCAAAGCTGGGTGGAAGCTCCATGAAGATGATTTCATCATCATCAAGCTTACCATTGAGAAAAGCACTATGGAAATCGAAAACGTTGATGTTCCAGTCTCAGTGTGCTGTAATCACCAGGATCAGCCAAAGCAAGGCGAGTCTTGTGACAGGCGCATAAGTTTCATCGTAGTCAATGCCATATTGCTGCATGAAACCACATGCAACCAGCCATGCTTTGTACTTGTTGATTTTGCCTGCTGAGTTCTTCTTTATTTTGAAGACCCACTTGCAGCTGATGACGTTGGTGTTTTGAGGATGTTCAACCACATTCCAAGTGTTCGCATTATTGAGACTCTTTAATTCAGCATTGATTGCCTCCTTCCATTTGGGCCAATCCGGTCACTTCTTGGCTTCATCGATAGTTGCTGGTTTGAGACCCTCAGCATCTGTGCTATCTGCAAGCAGTGCAAACACGGCCTCTTTGTCATCAAGCTCCCACGCCATCGAAGCATGTTTGCTGACCACTCTCCCAACCATACACATCCCTTTTGGCAACACCTGGTCACCCACTCATCCATCGTGAGTACCTTCTCTACTTCATAACAAGCAGATGTACACTGAGTCGAAGTGCTGGCGACCTGAATGCTGTAGTTGCTGCTCACCACTCAGATTAACATTCTCAAAATCACCACCAAGATGGTCAACAGATCCCTTATTGGGCGCTGGAGTGGACGCTGATGCTGATGGTGGCACTGGTGCTGGTGCCAGCACTGGTGGCAGATTCAACAGTGTGTTGTTGACCGTTTTAATGGATGAATCAAGCTGAGCACTATTGTCCTTAGTAACCTCCAAATGGGTCAAAACAGACTTTTCGCCATGCTGAAAAGTGACATTGCACTCGATAACAACTGTGCAGCGATCTGGCAAGTAGATTCAGTGTGCTGTTGACTCTGAATCATAACTGACCCAGTGACCTTCTGTAGCGCAGTCATCTAGCTTTGATCCAGAATGATTGAGCACCCAACACTTTACACCCCAAACTGGTAGGTCTTCAAGGTGAGGTTTCTTTCCATATAACATCTCATATGGTGTCTGGCCATCGAGTGCTCATGTCACCGACCTGTTCTTCACCCAGATGATGTGCAAGAGAGCTTCTCCCCACAACACTTTTGGCAGTCCACTCACATGCAAGACAGTGCATATGCACTCCATGAGAGTCCAATTAAGGTGTTCAGCTATGCCGTTATGCTGGGGTGTATTGTGGGTGGTAAGTTTCTGTTCTATCCCACTCCGACTCAAATGACATGAGAACTCATCGGACAGATACTCCCCCCCACAGTTGGAATGAAGCCATTTGATCGAAGCACCATGTTGTATCTTCAACCAAGACTCAAACTCCAGGTATGCTGAAAAGGTGTCTGATTTTGCAAACAACAAACTGATGTGGGTGTAGTGGGTATGATCATCTGTAAATAAACAATAATAACTTCATTTTCCAGGTGTTTGGATGGGTAATGGGCCTCATACATCGGTGTATACCTCATCACCAAGTGCCACTGTACAACTTGGTTCACAAACATTCCCAATAGGTTTTTGCATTGCTTTACCATATTCACAAGCAGCGCATTGACCCATCTCCATGTGGTCTGGATGCAATGAAATGCCAGAAACCATTCCTTTCACCATCATTTCGCAGATCATGGGGATGTCAATATGTCTGAGATGGACATGAAGTTTCTCCATAGTGAGCTGTTTGTCTCCCCTTGCAGCCGCTACAGTCGGAATTTGGTAGGCATGCTGTGTATGATAAAGACCATTTGAGACACTGACTTCCCCCAAGAGTTTCTTGTGCATGTCAAAAATCTGACATGTAGAGCCATCAAAGACTGCACAACATCCTGCTTGTGTAAGACAGCTGATTGACACTAGGGTAACGCACATGCTTGGTGCATACAGTACGTCCCTCAAAAGTACATGGGTTTGTGAAGTGCCATTTGGAAGGTATATGGGTAGGTCACCTTTCCTGATTGCATTGAAAGTACCGTTGTCGGCCCCTTGGATAGGCTTAGGTGGGATGCAAACAAAATTCACAAAACGTTCTTGAGAAGGTGAAAGATGCTGTGAAGCTCTGCTGTCATACAATTCCGGGATGCTCACTGTGTCCGCCCGTGCAAGGAGAGCCTCCTCATCAAGGACGGTGTTCAGAGATGCCAGCCATGCACAGTCAGATTGGTCTGCCACATGCACTGAGGCTGATTTCATGTCTGCAGACTTTGCATCTTTCAAGTCCTTGGATTTCTTCCCCTGGGATTTCCAGCCCTTAGGACCCAGCCCAGCCTTTCCACCACCGTCTTCCCAACAATCACCAATCTTGTGCCCAGTCCAACCACAGTTGTGACAGGTCCCAGCAAACTTCTTCTTTCCGTGCTTAGATGCATCCACCCCAAAAGCAGCATCCTTCAACAAACCCTTGCCCTTGGACTTTCCACCGTCCTGAAGGGTAAGACGATCATATTCTTCTAATATGATGTCCATCAGATCGTCAGGAGTAATGGTCTTTTGTTGCAGATGTATGATAGACGAAAGTGACGCCAAGCCGGGGTTGTACGAGCGAGGTAGTGACGCATATATGATGTTAAAGAGGTCGTCATCAGACACAGGCCTCCCGATCGACGCCAGTTCTTCGTGCATCGCCATAATCTTGTCTATATGCACACGTGCGTCACTGCCATCCTTCAATTTCAGCTTACCTAACTGGTGGTGCATCTCCACACCAACCACAATGGAGCGCTGCTCGAAGAGGGTACTCAGCATTGTGAAGTACTCGAAAGCAGTCTTTTTGTTGACTAGATGGATGAAGAGCGAATTAGGAAGTGTAGTGGCGATTATATGCTGGACCTTCGCGTCCTTTTCGACCCACACAGTGAGGCCTTTGGTGTATTCTGCGACCGCTTTCACCTCATCTGGAGTTGTCGCCGTCCACCCACTCAGTTTCCTGACAGCAGGGTCTATGGGTTTAGGTGTCGTGCCATGGAGGTATCTGCTAAGTCCTTGACTGGCCACAACAACCTGGAGTCAGACCTTCCAAGTGGTCCACTCTTTACCAGATGCATCAAGCTTAGGTAGCTTAATCTCCTCAGATGCTGTAGTACTCATTACAGTGAATATATGCGTGTCGTTTCTGAGTTTTTCTTGCGATTAGAGCGCGGGGCTCATAACCTGTAGAAGTACACTCAGTACTGAATAGAGTCAGTGACTAGTGTATTCCACACCTGTAGAAGTACACTGTAATGTATGAGTACAAGGTGTGAAGTAACGATAGACGGATCTCACCTTAGTACTGAATAGAGTCAGTGACTGAGGTGTAGAGTCGCGTCGAGACGAAGATTATCTACGTGATTATGTAATACGGATCTAACCGAGTCCGTTTGTACTGTGGTCCGTACGAGAATAATACAACACTACAGCCCTTAGTGATGCAGTTAACCCTGTACCCGTACATCGTAGTTGCCCTACAGATCTGAGTCTAGTTCTTTCGTGCCTGCTCGTCTGTGTTTCCGCCGCTGACCACAGCCGGTTTCCAATAGATCAGAGATGTGTAGCACAGGTTATATCTTGCCTTGCGCTCAGTTGCAGTATCAACGCCAAACTCATCAACCGAACCCCGTGATGTCAG
>JBBPUK010000300.1:1450-26868 GCA_038094635.1 Tylopilus cervinicoccineus
CTGCACGAGCTCTCCGACTTCTCTGAGGTGTATCATTCTGCGCCTGTAGACGAACCCATCACCTCACTTGGCATCCACCCGGACGGTGGACTGCTCGCGCTTGGTACGCCCACATCAAAGATCCAGATTTCCGACATTCGTACGGGAACCGTGGCTGCTACCATTTCGCCAGAGGGCACACCATTCCCTGTCCATACCCTGTCGTTCTCCGAAAACGGGTATCACCTTTTAGCTCCCGAAAGCCTATCCTCGGTGGCTATCTGGGACCTCAGGAAAATGACGACTGCACATTCGATACCGCTCGGTGATGCATTCAAGATCAATCGAGTCCTCTACGATTACAGTGCCAATTTCTTTGGCATCGCTGGAAATGGGGGGATCCGTTTGTTCGCACACAAAACATGGGAGGAGCTGGTTTGCTTCCAAGAACCAGGCGATGTGACAGATCTTGTGTTTGGTGACCAAGGGAAGGAGCTTTGGGCTACAAGCGGGAGGGAGGTCAAGATTTGGGGGCTTCCCGAGTAGGCAAACTGTTAGAGTCGATGTCTTGCTTCTCGAAATATCTTTTGGTACGACGTTGCGGTGCCGTCTACAGTTTATAAATCCACAACCAGCGGGCGAGTAATAAGCTTTTCTACACTCGATTGTCATTGCTGTGTTGGTATGAAGTACTTGGTACATACAATCAGTAACATTTATGGAATGATGGCGAAACGTAAAACCCGAAAGAAAATGATGGTGAGACGAAGGTGTGTAAAGATATGCGAACGCATTAGAAAGAAGGATGAAGCAGTTGGAGCATAAGGCCTAAGGGCCAGGCGACAGGAAGAAAATGTGCAGCCGTGGCCACCAATCGCAAAGGGGACAAGGCAGTGTCCAGAGTATATGTGTACAGCGTTCTATTTTTCAAATTATCGTAGGCGGTCACCAAGTCGAAGGGCCGAAGGTCTGTCCAGAGGGCATCGCACGGAGCGGTGTGCCAAGGAAGTCGGCAGTCTTCTGCCAGACCGTGTTACCCCACCAGCTGAGGGTGATACCACCCTTGGGTAGCTGCAAGAAGAAGAAGATGAACAGCACACCAAACGCAACGCCAGCGTCAAGACCTGCTGCTAGAATGTAGTTGTAGCGCATCCACCATCGGAAGTGGTAGCGGCGCATGAACCATTGGAAGATGAAGCCCGCCAACAACCATGAGGAGTAGTTGATGCCAGTTGCAGGAGGCATCGAACCAATTCCTGCGAAGAGCACTGGGATATTGACATAGCGCCAGTAGGACAGCGGGTATCGGCGGGCTAGGTAGTAGAAGGGGATGGGAAGGACGGCGCCAATGAAAAAGAACCACAAGATTGGGCTGTACATTTTGCCGAGGCTGAAGAGTCTCTGTGGTCCAATGCCACCCCATATCAGCGAAGAGGTTCCAAATACAGTCGCGGAGGGGCATATGAAAAACTGGGGTTGGTTAGGTTGACAGATATCCACGACGTTCGCAAACATCCAGTCTTGAACAAGAGCGACCACGATGCAGCTGACGAAGGCAGCAACCACCTGAGCTACGAACATGAGACGAGGCGGAATCTTCATATAGTGACCAAGCTTCAAGTCACCAGCGAACCCGACTGCTTGGTTTATGCCAATATAAGCGGTAGTTTTGAAGATCATGACGGCTACGGGTTTGCCTGGGAGAATGTAACCAGCGAGGAGCTCGGACATGACAGACATGGCGACTTGTTGATTGGTGATCGCCTGGATCATGCCAACAGGAACAGACATGAGCGCAGCAAGGAGCAACGCAACACAAACCGCCCAAATTGGAAGATCGGTTGGGTAAACTTCGACGGTGACGAACAGAAAAGTTAACATTATGGCGCCTAGCAACACGAACCACCATTGTGGAACTTCGGGGTATGCTTGCATAAGGCGAGAGTGGATGTCACGTTCGTCTTTGAGGTTGCTCCTCAAGCGTCTGAGTATGTCACGACGGTACCACACTAAAAGTGGCGTTCAGACGAGAGGGTTACGAAAATCAAAGGATACCTACGAATGGTGTGGACAATGACGGAGGTGAATGCAGCAAACGCAACGCCATATGCGATTGCTAGTGTTGCAGAGAGGAATGCCGGGGAGTACGCCTCGTATTTGTTGACGTCGAAGATGCCGTTGGTGACAACTCGCGCTGTATCGTAGGGCATACCGCCGTTATCGAAGGCAACCGTCGATGACATGGGCAAGTAGCTCATGAAGAAGCTGTTTGTGTCTAGGAAGAAGAGGTTGAGAATGAAGCCGTAACGATGAATGGAAACGACTCACAATAAAGGATTGGTGCCAAAATCCAAAAACAGATAACGAATCCAGCGCCCGTGTTGGCCTCTGACCACCACTAGAAAGAAGTTGAGGGAAACAGGATGACACTCGAGGGGATGAACGCACTGGTGAGACGAGAGGGTTGGAAAAGTAGGAAACCATGGACCAGTCGAACGTGAAAATGCCCATTCCAAGACCTGTAGATGTGCCGAACAAGGTGTTGACGACAACATTGTTTGGTGCGATCCAGCACACCCAGTTGAAAACGCTGAGTCCAGTAAAAAGGAAGCCAGGCATAAAATACCATACGAAGCTGCACGCGAGAATGATGGCAAAGAATTTCTCCCGGGAAATGTGATGCTGATCAGGCTTGCCATACGCCCTGTGAAGAGTATTGAAGAGTGCACAATTGACCAAGGCTCCGGGCCAGATCATGCTGCTAGGATAAACGAGGAAACGGCGAAGGAAACCCCCCATGGAGAAGCCAATCAGCTGCGTTGAGAGCATAAGCAAGATCTCGTATGAGCGGCTGAGCGTCTGGTGGTAGAAAATGCGCTGTGCAGCGACAACATCGGCCGCGTATATGCCACTGCAGACTACGTTGGCCATAACGGTGATCAGGACGTGCTCTTTGATGTTAAACGGACCAGGATTCAGTGTCCAGGTATAACCGAAGATACGGAAGCGAGTAGTGGGCAGAATGCGCTCAAGGGCTTTGCCAAGAGGGAGGGCTGTCAACTGAGCGACGATGCCCGAGATGAGAACCGAGGGATCTGACGACGAGGGTCAGTTTGATTGCGGAATAACGGTGTGAAATACTGACATCGCATGGAGAAGATGATGTTCATTGCAGCGATGGCTATTGTGTAGAATAAACCAAGAAACCATGCGCGGAATGTGCTGACGGGTATTGTGGGGTCATCCACGTTGGAGACGGCAGCGCGAACCTCGGGATAAGGGGACTCGCTATCGAGAAGTGGTGAGAAGAGTAATACTCGATGAGTAATGGGTCACTTACTCGTCATAATCGAATGTAGTACTCTGGGTCACTGTCTTGGACGCGGTGGAATATCTCACGGACTCTGAGCGGGACTGGGCATCGAACTCTGAAAGACGGACTGAGCCGGCGTCGGAGCCCTTCTTCCTCTCGAGCTCGAACACATCTGTGGTAGAGTCCGAAAGAGATTGCAACTCTGAACTGTAGTCGAAATTCGGATCATTCAAGTGCTCCATGATAAAGTCGACATCCTCAGGAACATCTGGTACACCTCGGCGGCGAAAGGAAGAGGGGTTAGCATAGTTGGTTGCGCTGTTGAAGACTGTAGGCTCCATAGCGTCACCGATTCCGACGTTGGGCAGTGGATAGCGAGTCCAAGGCGTTGGAGACTGCGTGGAAAACTGAGGGTGGAGGAGGAGTGGGGGGAGACGGGGAAGCTGGTATTGTGTCGAGCTTCCATGGCCTTTTGAGAGTGGAGGAAGTTATGGAGTGCGCTCGGAATGGAAAGAAGGTCCACCTGTGGGCAATCGAGAACTGACAAGACAATAGGCCCGATTTGACAAGATGCAGCGCAATACAAAAAGCTGAGAACCCCACCGGCTAAGTTACGCGAAACAAAAGGCGTGTTCCGGCGTAAATTGGCCTGTAATGTACTATGATCTGTATCTCAGCCTATTGGGCGCATTGAGCAAACTACAAAGAGCATCACCTTTGGTGGCCGTACGATGGACTTCTGAGTAGTGCTGCAGTGCTGCCATGCAGGTAGAATAGGGCATATCCTGCGTCGTTCCATGGCAGAACCGGGTCTGGCCAAACTGCCGAACTGAGACCCGGGCTATTGTCTTTGGTGGACAATAAGCTTGTATTTCCTAATGGGGCAAGTAGGAACAACCGTAGAGGAGAGGCACGAGAGACATGCAAATTATGCCCGGTGACCTTTGTACGTCCCCAGCTCGTCGATTCTAGATATCTATCTCGTGCTCATGACGCTTGACAAGCGTCAGTGACCGAGAGCCGACTCGAGTTCGACGGTCCGTGCAGCACAAGCCTTCGAGATGCCATCAAGGAACTTGTCTGGAACGAGGCCGTCACTCTGGAGGGTTTACCGGGTTGAACGGACGCTCCCAGTTTCGAACATATGCTATTTGCCATCCATGCTGGCCATCTCAAGGATTCAACCCACCCTACGCTATCGTGGCTGGCGAACAAGCGACCTTACGCACGCCTCCGGGCTCGTATACAAGTCAGCACCCTTCATCATATTTCCTCGACTTTCAGTTTGACATAGTGGCGAAGGACAGGCGGTTTGCCAGACACGTCGATCTGAAGCGTAAAGAGTCGGGTGAGCGTGCATGCAGGCAATATCCATATCGATGGGCTGTCCGCCAACACGACTTGCTGTCGTTGGTTATGGTGACTCCAGGGAGCGTCGCCATGGTGCTCGCATTGCACCTCAAGCCAAGGGGCGGACTCCAAGTTGAGGTGGTTTAGCGAGTGCTGGTCAGTTGTTTTGACCCTTGAGCTGGAGGCTCGAAGCTTCCATAGACTTGTGTAGTTGCGTGATATCACTGGCAGCGTAGTTACATCCAACTTTCTTTCTCAATTGCACCATTCAAGCTCGGCTTGCTACGTATCCCGAGCCTACGGATGCCGCCAAACACAAGCATCCCCTTCCTTGTCTACTGTAGTGTTGCACTGTCCCTGTTGAGGGAGTTCAACAATCAAGTTGTCGAACCGTACATGGTGTGGTTGTCCCGTTTGCAGACTGACCACCACGAAGCTGATATTCGACAGGACGAACCTTTCCACGTCCCGCAAGCACAGGCGTACTGCAAGGACGAATGGTCGACTTGGGATCCAAAAATCACCACACCGCCAGGACTGTGAGTCTGTTTCGCTCCCCTGATGCGACTCCTCAAACAGTCGACGCCTCAGGTACATTCTCAGTGTTCTGCTTCACCGTATATTCGTGTTTCGTTGCAATTTGGCTTTGCTGCGATCCACGGTCACTCTCACTTTGATCTCCCTTCCACTCTTCCTCACACGTCTCCTCGCATTTCACCAGCGCTGTCGGCCACCTCCATTATTCGCACCGAGTCCCCAGGCACTCGTTCTATCCACATTTCCGATAGCCTGGTTTTATGGATTTCTGTACTACACCGAGGTTCCCAGTCTTGTTTCGGTCCTGCTCACGGTCATACTCGCAACGCAACACCGACATGTGTCTGCGGCAGCAGTGCGTCTCGTTTCTCAATGTTGTCCACCGTGGCTTGGGCTTAGCCTCATTCCCTGTAGCTGGGTATCATTAGCTGTCTCTTCCGTCAAACGAACATCGTATGGGTGATGTATGCGTTTGCCACCAGTCAGCTTATGAGCTTGCGGTTCAGGCGCGGAAATAAGATACTACACGATCCGCCTGCATTGTCGGCTGGTCCAGGCGAGTAACATGGATTCTATTGTTGACCACAGTTGCGACATACTTTCAGGCGACTTTCTACGGTCGATCACGAGTGCCTCGGGCACATTTCCAGAGTTGCTGTTGTCGTTCATGCCTTACACACTCGTGTTGGCCATATTTGGAGCATTTATATTCTGGAATGGCGGCATCGTGTTAGGTGCGGGATCCCGGGGTCAATCTTGCTGATGCCATGCATGAATCTGACCGTTTGACCGTTGCTTTCCACATTGCAGGTGACAAGGCTAACCACGTTCCGGTGCTGCATGTACCCCAGATGTACTACTTTGTCGCATTTGCGACGCTGATGGGGTGGCCTGCAATCGTTTTTGGTCGCGGTGGACCGATAAAGCTTGCAAATGAAGTTGCTCGCCGCATGTTTGGAACCAAATTGTCCGTCTGTCCCGACAAGAAAGAGAAGCCGCTGATGAGTCGAATATAGGAAAGTTGCGTTCACCGCCCTGCTTTCATTACTCATGGCATTTACGGTGCACAAGTTCACGTGGGTCATTTGCCATCTTCTATCGCCGCATCTAAACTTCTGCGTCGGACGAAGGGTCCACCATCCATTTTTGCTTGCTGATAATCGCCACTACACTTTCTATGTATGGCGACGCGTGTTCATGTTGCATCCGATTGTGCCCTACCTGTTCATACTGGGGTACCAAGCATGCGGGTGGGCATGGTGGCTGCGTGTTGGTAAGATGACCACTATCGATGAAGATGTGAATTGACCCCAAATGTCACCGATCAGCTTGCGACCAAACATTACTGCAGACCCTCGTTCTACCCCTTGCGAGTATCACAACGTTGTTGCCTACGCCGCTTCTGGAGCCCCGGTATTTCTTGGTTCCGTACATCCTCTTACGCGCTCAGGTCGTGGACGTCAGTTCTGTGGGGCTGTTGGTCGAAGGCTTGTGGTATGGGGCGATAAATGCTGCTACGATCTATGTGTTCTTGTACATGGAACGCGCGGGAGTAGGTAGATTTATGTGGTAATACAAATGCCGACGGTTTGCCACATTGGTTGGTTTTGAACGCTGACCACGACGACGACGACGACGACGACGGCGGCGGCGGCGACAGCGGCGGCAACAACGACGTGGAAGACAGCGCGGACGACATTCTAACTGGCCGGAACAGTCTACCTGAACAACTCTTTCTCGGAAACATTCACAGTGCAGCTAGTCCTCATGGCCTCCGAAGCCACCTCCAAGCCTTGTCGTCCACCCAAACCTCTGACACGCTCCTCTCTCCGCCATTCCCTTAATTTCACGTCTGTTGGAAAGGCTCTCGCAGACGTGATCAACAAGGACACTCGCGACCGCGACAGCGCCTCCAAGAAAGCCAAAGAGTCTTGCTCTCGTCGCCTCAGTCTCATGAGCTCCGCCACGCTCACCCACGCGTCCATCCCCCAGAAATCAAAGTCCCCCGCTCCCCCGCATGGAAGGGAGGACAGCCCCTCGTACAAGACCATAACCCGCAGGAGACAGTCAGCCCTGCTCAAGCATGGCCCCGCCTCGGACGAACATGGCGTCAAATCCGCAGAACCCAACCCGTCTAGCCCTTCTAGACGCTCGACCTTGCGTTCCAAGACTGCTTCGTCTACCCTCTCATCTGCACTGCCAAAATATCGGCCCAGGTCCGCGATCGTCGAGCCAACCAAGAAACCGCTTTCTCCCGTTCGTGCGGGGACTCGGAGGCGGTTCAGCACCTCAGAAGACGATGATGCTGAACAAAGGGGTTCATCCAAGGGCAAAGGTACTCTACGTTCCCCCGCAGACAAGGTCGAGCGGCCTATTAGTCCACTGCCACATAGAGCATTGGCAGTCAAGGTCAACCTCCCCAGTCCGACTGTGCCTTCCACGCCCACCAAGTCCAAGATTGCCCAGCCGTCTCTTGCAAGTTCTGGCTCGTCTCCGGCTCGCGCTGCATCTGCGAGACCCGCGAAGACAGTCAAAACTACCGTCACTTCGTCCCCGGCCACGCGACCTCCATCATCGGCTTCGTCATGCAGTTCGTCTCGCACCCATCCCTCACCTTTGAACCACGCCTCGTTCAGGAATGCATTCGGTTTTAGTCGTTCGAAGGTATCTAGTCAAAACTCGAGCCCATTGAGAGGCGCGCTCCGTCAGCCGCCAGACTCTCCACTTGCTCATCACACACGGCAAGTTCCCGTTGTTAGTCTCGGAGACAATGGCAAATATTCTCCCGCAAAGAGCGATGGAGCGAATAGTGAAGAGAGCATGGAAATTGGGGACGTTGAACTACTTCTTGCTCCGGTGGCATCTCTCGCAGCACCGACCCCTGCAATTCCGAGGATTCGCACAACAACGTGCAAGTCTACAAACTCAGAGCTTCAGACACCCTCCCGTCCGTCCGGTCTCCTGCCAACTCATGCTAGCCTTTCCTATTTGTCACCGTTGCCTCCGTCAGAGAGTTCGCCGGCATCACGACCGAGAAGTCGTGGTACTGTCTTCCCCTGGGAGCAGATGGCAGTCGAGAGCTCCCAAATTCTCGCGCGAGAGGACCTGGAGAGCAGGTTGGCGGACATCGCAGCTCCTTTTTCCCCAGGTGGTCTTTCGCCAAACACAAGCACCATAGGTCTGGAAGTCCCGGAGACCCCTAATTTATCTGCTTTGCCCTCTCCATCCGGATATGGTTCAATCTCCCAGGTTCTTCTTCCAGATGTAACCCCTTCTCCTGCGGTCCATCATTTGAATTCTGTGTTTGAAACTTCGATTGACCTGCCACCGCCTGCTGACTCTGGTACCATTACCCTCCTTCGTCTGCAAATCGCTCAGGCAGAGAGTATTGCAAAGGAGAGGCTATCGCGTCTGCAGGAGCTTGAGGAACAACTCTATGCTACAAAGCAGTGTCGGATCAGAGAGACGGAGGAGCTAGCTGGGCAGATTTCCGTTCTCGAGCAACAACTACGTACCAGCGTGGAGACGAGGGAGCGGATGGATGAGGAACGGGCTGCGTTCACAGTATCGCTCCAGGACGAGCTGAGGCAAGCGCAAGTCCGGTGTAACCAAGCCGCACAAGCAGGTTTTGAACGAGGTCAACAGGAAGCTCGTTTGTCATGGGACGCTATGCTTGCCAACAAGCATAAGAGCTGGGAGGCGTTGAGTGCTGCCAAGGAAGCTGCTTGTTTATGGTCTTTGGTGAAAGACCGAGCTGATGATGAGAGGAAGAATCTACAGTCTGCTTGTCAAGTGCTAAATGTCTTCATGGCTGTGCTGGATCACAACCAGGAGCAGTTGCAAAGTCTGCTTGCCTGATTCATGTGGGTCTTCCTTTGATACTCAAGGAAAGCGGTTCAATAGATTGTTGGCAGGTCCCATTCACGACCCACACACCTCGTGGAATCTAGGGGATACCTATCTTTGTCCAATTCATGTCCACTTCCTAGTTATGTCCTCCCTGGATCCTATTGTACATATGTAGTACATTATATGGGATCAGCCACGAAGTTTCACGATCAACCGGTAAGATAATGCAGATGTTGATCCTATGCAAAACACTCCAATGCCTCCATGCAGGCGTCCAGCAAGCATGCATGGTTGTTGATAGGAGTAGCCTGTCGCAAGCGTGCACTGACTGCATTCTGGACCATGTCTCGACTACGAATAGTTAGAACGTAAACAATACACGTCAACGGAGGTTACTCACTCGATAGATCCGTATGCTACCCTCACATCGCAACGCATTGATTGGATCAACATGGGCCATGAAGAGAATACTGGGGTATCAAACATTAACGATATCAAAGTCTTAGCCTTGAAGCGTGGAAGCATGATCATTGCCGTGGCGGTAAATCCGGCCGGCGTCTCTTCAAACGAGAGCGGGAACTTGATAGACACAAGTTTCAACTGCTCCTGGACTTGCGAACAAGACGACCAGTAGTCGCCGAGTCGCTGGACAATCTACCAATAACGGTGGTCAGCGGGATAGGGATTAGTCTCAACGAGATCTCTGCACCTGGCGAATACTTTGGTCTCCGTGTTGAGTGACAAGCTCATTCGCTGTTCGTAATACTAATGCACTCAGGAGAGGGAAAACTTCCTTGCGCCTCGTTTTGGCGTTCTTCTCGACACATCTGATTTGTATGTCTGCAACGACTGGACGGTACCTTATGCAAGGAATAGACACACAATAACTTGATGCATAGGTAAATTCAAATAACTCTGGATGAATCTTAGTTGCTTGCCACATGTGCAGGTTCTGGAGTGCCTCCAGTTCATCTGTTGGCTGGCTGAATACCCTGCTAGTGGTATTAGACGCTAGATAATACCTTTGAGGAGAAATATCTCCGTGCGTGTGCTATTTCTCTGCAAATGAATACGTCGTTCAGCATCTTCTATAGTTGATGCAACCTCTTTCCTCTGCGATTGGACTTCATTGAGCTTTTCCTGGAGACGGTCGAGCTTCGCTTGAGCTTCCTTGACATCAGCGTTGTATGCGTCCAGCTCCGCGCTGGGGTTTTGTGAAGATCACTAATCAAGATCATAACAATATAGACACCATACCTTTGTTCTGCAATGGTAGATTTCAGCTCGTTCAAGTAGTTTTGGTCGCACCCTTCGAGTTCTGCCACTTCAACCTTTTCCGTCGACAGCTCCGTCACAAGTTCATTATACTCTTGTTGTAGAGCAGGAACTATATCTTGTGCCTGACGTATAACTCCCTCGAGGGCTTTGGCGTCCTAGACAAATGTAAGGTCGATCTCGGAGAAGGGTATAGGCTGCTCACTGCCTCCAACTTCTTGAAACCTTCATCTGCCTTCTGGTACAACTGTTCAACCCATTGCGTTTTCCAATCATACCACTCTGACTTGGCTTGCGCATGATTATGCACCTTGATTAACTTGAGCTGGTGTAACAACTCAGCCTGCCCGGTCTCATCGGTGGCAATGAACTCTTGGAAGAGCGGAGGCGTCACTTGCTGGACTTCTTCTTCCGCCTCCCTGTGTATCTCCTTGATCCGCTCGACTGATGCTTCCAAGTCTTTACTGACATGACTGTAGAGTTCAAGTTGAGGAACATTAACAGCCATCGCGACTACGTATTCTGCAAGGGGTATTTGTGCTTCGGTGGACGTCCTGCGTGAAGGACGCAGAACAGACGGATGGACAATCGAACGACGAGGTACAGCAATGTCATCCATAAATTGGATGCCCGTCATCTCCAAGAATTGTCCAATGGATATCTGGGGCCCTTGGGTACTATCGGTGCCTTCCTCTCCCGCGTCGCCACTCCAACGGACGTCGTCGTTATGGTTGGATTGCATGTGCTGGCCATCAGGTATAGGTGTCAAATTTTTGCGAGGGGACGCGGGTGTAGGTACGTGGTCAAAAGGAGATTGTTCAGAGGACTGTCCCTGCCTTTCGGCAGCGCTGACCTTTGTCGGCGAGGCTGACTTAGAATCGGTGACATCGCCTTTGTTCCCAATCTTTGCGGAGTCCCCAACAAATCCGACGCTCTTTCGCCCCAGCAAAGCAGCAGCAGTCTGAATAGGCGAAGTTTGACTAGGGAGGGTGGTTCCCGTGTTTATTGTCGACGTCGGATCGAGAACAACATTGCCAAGACTCCTCCGATGAGCGAAATAACCTGATGGCCGCCGAAAACCAACCGAAGCACGATTACTTGGCACAGCATCGTGTTGCCCTTCAACGTGAAAGGATGCCATCCTAAGTGGCGACACTTGGGATGGAGACAACGGGACCCGAACAGCACCAGTACCACGCCCCGGAGTGATTGACAGTCTCTGTGTGCCAATGGCTTGTTTCGCCGGGCTTGGCTGCAAATCACGGCCGGCATCTGAGACATCATTTGGTTTCTTGGGAGAAGGGCGGGTGACAGGAGGAGCAAATGCTGCGGTGAACTTTCGCGGTGACGGAGGTGCTTTAGCAGGAGAAGACGAGCGAGAACGAGCGGGAGATGCAGTTGTCCGTGGTTTCAATGTGAAAGTGAGGTTCAATGGCCCTGGGGTGGCTGTAGGTTGAGGAAAATTTCCAGAGGGCACAGATTGCGCCTCCGGTACTGTAGGTTCAGGAGCGCTGAAGACGGGAGGCCTCTTTGACGCTGATGTTGGCTCCACCACAGCTGTGGCAGAAGTAATGACGTTCTCGTCAGCAGATATTTCTTGAACCAAGACTGGAGGATCAGCACCAGTAGCAACAGATGGTGATTCAGGTATCGCAGGGTAAATTCCTTGGGGGTCCGCGAGTGGAACAGAAGATGGTGTTTCAGATACTGCTTGGTTAATCGCTTCCTCTCCCGACTGCTCTTGACTACTGAAAGCTGAAGTTATTGTGGATTCTGCACCCGGTCCAAAACTGACACGCCTCATGAGTCGAGTCACGTTAACAGTCCGGTTTCCATCTTTGTCATGAATGACGCCGTCGTCCATGAAACTATCTTCAGTGTTTGTGCTTGTGAAGCTGTCCTCTCCTCCCCCTTCACCATCAGCCTCACCAAAGCCAAGGGAAGCGCGGGCAGCCTGTAGTCTCGAGACTGCGTCAGTCAGTTCCATTTCTTGTACCTCGCCGCCGTCTTCCCCTCCATCATCGTCCGACGACGGGATATACGGTGTGTTTCCAGAGTGTGTCGCAGAACGAAGAGCCAACCACGCTTCGCTCGGTGGCTTAGGCGGACGAATGAGGGGAACCGTAAATTCCATAGGTTGAGACACATCACCCTCCGAGGTGAAAGATTGTGACTGCGCAGACTCCTCTTCAACGTCGGACGTCTCATTGGGTACATCCTCCTGATCATGATAGACATGAGGAGACGACTGGGGTATGGAAAGATTTGCAAGTGGTTGCCGAGAAACACCAAGAGATAAAGACCGTTTCCTGATAAAATTTCGGGGAACAACTTCCGTCACGTCCATGTCATCTGCATCGGACGGATCGTCCACGTTATTGGATTCGTCGTCCATGGAGCCCTCCGGGCCAGTTCTGAAGAATGCAGACGGAGAAAATGCTGTATCGTCGGAGTCCATGTCCATCGACTCCTCTCCACCGCCCTCGCTGAAGACAAGAGAGTGGCGAGCAGAACTACGGCGCCGAGACCTATGTGCGCCTGGATACACATTCTCGTCGTTTGTGGCTCGGGCAGTATCGGGCTCTGGCTCGGTGGCAGGCGATGACTGAGGAGAGGCGGTGCTGTTTGTATTGTGGTCCGGTACCTCGAAGAGGCGTACGTGAGCATGGTTGGCAAAGCTGACACGCCTGCCGATGGATTTACGAGTGAGATTGTCTTCGCGGTAGTCGCGAGTCATATCCATGGACTGGGTTGCATCGTCACCATCACCATCGTCAGGTGTGTTAGCTGCCGCCTTGAGGATGCTCTTTCTGGGAGCCTAGGACAGGTTAGGCCGTGGCAGGAGTACGACGAGACAAACAGACCAGGGAGCGACGGGCCTTGGCCGTTGGGCTAAGGCGGTCACCAGGAGCGATGGAATGAGCGCGACGCCTGCGCCCGGGGTGAGCCTGACCCTTGTTAGCGACGGCGAACGAGTTTCGTCGCAAAGGCGAATTGCGTTTGATCGTCATTGAACATCCTCTGAGTGATCACCGCACAGCTGCACATATAACCAAGTCACGTGGTATTCCGTGGACGCGTCTCATCACATGATCCAGACTATCAACTCGCTCTTCCCATCCGTCTGACAATCTTCCTCGGTGACCTGTGCTCCATCGCCCCAACAACTTCCTCCACCTCGTCCTCTGTCACTGTATTCTTCTTCCCTAGCTGCCTAGATCGTGATTGAGATCGCCGCAAATCCCATCTTTGACCAGCCTACCTTTTCCTTTTCTTCGCGATCTCCACTTCTCCTTTACCGGGGACATGCTCAACACCCGGTCCTTCGGCTTCCACGGTAGCCTGGCGGAGCTTTCTGCTCGGAAGAATGATGACCGAATCATCCGCTTCAGTCGAGACATTTCCTAGAGAGAGAGCCTTAATTTCTCGCTCAAGCTTGGATACCGATCGCGTCGACCGTTGGCCCGTGCTCTTTTTCGAAACTTTGTCTTTGGTTGTTTTCTTGTGGCCTTTTGTGCTCCTGGCAGCCGTCGGAGGAATGTAATCATCCGAGACATCTTCACTAGCACTAGTCAATATATCTTCAGCTTCATCTTTATCCGTGTTCTGGGATATCGCATCGTCCACATGGACGTTCATCTTCCCAGAACGTGAGGCGTCTGTCTCTGTTTGTGCACCATGACAATGCAGAGTTTTACTTGCAATAGGGTTCCCCTTTCCATGGAGCGGTGAGGAAGACACCTCCGACTCAGGATCTGTTTCATATCTCTGGATAGCGTCCTCGAGTTTGGACTAAGATTGGTTCATTTCATGAGTCCCACAAGAAGATACAAACGACGCACGTCTCTGACAATATCTTCAATCTCGCTCTCCGAATTTGATACCATCGGCTTCTTTGCGGTTCCAAGCAACCCAGCTTGGTGCAGCATGTCTATCTTTGCATCCATTTTTCGCTCATTGCGTTCAACCTGTCCTACTCCCTAAGCTGGACAAACACGCTGAATGATGTATCGGCGCACCTCACTCATAAGCCTAAGCGCATAGGTCCTCTCGACAGCGCGCATCCTCTCTTCCATCTCTTTCATGACTTCCTCTCGGGTTTCTGCCTCCACTAAGGCGCACCGCATCTCTGCTTCATAAAGCTGAAAAAGGGGTCGTCACGTATTAGTTCCATCTAATTTTGACGCGATACATACCTTCAGACGTAGATCCTCGATTTCATCGAACAAGGCATCCACCAACGGGTTGATTGGTTCGTCATCACTATCCCCCTGACTGTCGTTCACCTCTTCGTCCTCTAGATTGGACGTTATGAAACCGCCAGAGGGGCCCGACAGGCATTCTCACCTTCAAGTACCTCTAGATGCGCTTCACTGAGCTTCTTTCCCGGCGGGAAGCTCGATATTGTCACCTTTCGCGTAGTTGCACGTGGCAGCCCAGAGGGTTTGGTATTCGCACTGAGTTTGGTGGGACTGGTATGGGCGCGAGGTACGGGGGCATTGTGCACTATCGTTGATACCTCTCTCGCCAGCGCGGAAAACTTCATGACATGCGAGTTTTCGTCAAATCCCGTGTCATAAGGATTAACGTTCACGATCATAACCTAAGTGACTCAGGGAAAATCAGTGGCTCACTCGATGGGGAATGAGAGACGTACGACTCTGCCATCACCCGCAAAGTAATCCATGAGAACCTCAGTCAACTTGCTGTGACGGAAAGGTACCACAGCTAATGCTCTTTTGATATCCCTGGTGTCACTCCGGCCCGGGTTGGCGAGGCTTTGAGCCAAGCGCTTTTGGTTGGACCTCATAACCTGCGCGGAGGATCAAGCTGAGATCTGTTCGAGGCAGCGCATAGCTACCTCCATGCATTGCCCCAGGACCATGAGGGACTTGTTGATGCTGCCCGCCTCCTTGAGCCGGTCACCAGTGGTTTGAGTATGCTTGGTCCGCTCCGATCCAGCCAGGTCAACCAGGGTAAGTCGTGATATTTGCACAGAGCTTGGGTTCTAGCACAAGTTGAGCGGGACAGTTATGTGAAGGAAATCAGGGCCTACATCTCGGTCGCCACGGTGATTTCTCAGAATCTTTACAGTGATTAAGCCGTGACTTCGACTACTTTGACTGTTCGCAAGCGTTCCAAACACACGCCTGTGTAGTTGCCCAAGTTTGACGAGGGATTTTGCTTGCGTGACGCTAGTAACTCGGAGTTGTTTTAGTCCGGAAATATATCTCCCTGTATTTCCTGCACCATTGTCATCCATTGCATCATGCGTGGGACAAGGTTTCACTGCGAGTGCCTTTCTGGTCACGAGAACCGAGTTTGCTCCCTGCCCCGAGACGTTTGGTACGATTTGCGAAGTCCCAGCTACGTCATCGCCCTGATCATCCTTGACCGCAGCAAGCAGATCGTATATTTTCTCGTTGTACACTTCTATGTATGAAATCCAGACGGAATATTCATAGTTGCGATCGAGTTTGATGACCGTTGGGTCGACATGGAGGTCAGAGCTGTCCAAAGATGCCATATGTTCAGCCAAAACTTCAGCTAGGGCTGGCTCACTCGGGACACAGATGTCAACAGGGAGTGGGGTCAAGTCTGATGGATCAGCCTCTCCTACCCCATAGAGGCGCACAGGACGATACTGTGACTGTTCCGTTAGCGGGTTCATGTCCTGTCACGCTGACATACTCACGCGTCCGTCACTTTGTAGACCTTCAACGCTGTTGAAGATAACATCCAGTGTTCTTGGTAGAATTCCACCGGAGCCAGGCTCATTTCCACCTTGGATAGTGTAGGTTTTTCCAGAGTTTGTGACACCATATGCAAAGATAAGACCATTCTGCCCATCCAACAAGTCCTGGACAAGGGGAAGTGTCGTTTTCGCGAAGAAGTCGGCCTGTTGGGTAGATGAAAGGAAGACATGGGAGAACTTGTAAACCGAGGAAGGAGGTGTTGTTGATGCTCGGTAATACATTCCGGTGGCCCAACGGCCGTCGCTCGATGGATCGGTCATCCTTACTGCAGTATCCGACAATGGATCAAGGTAAGGCATGGTGTCTGACTCTTCGTCGCCCAGGCGAGGCCTTATCCGAAGATACGCCTTTCCAAGGTGATTCTGATGTTGTGATCATACATAGGATTTGCTGCACGTACCATGATTGGTTCTTGTTCTGTTATCGCAGACATGGTGACCGGTTTGTTCCAGACCCTCTTTTTCGCAGCATGCTTTAAATCGGGGGAGTTGGGTCTGTTGGTCAGAGGCTTTCTGGGGAGTGCTGTCGTCGTGGCTGCGGTTGACCGAACCTTTGCCTTTGCCCTGATCGTCTTGGTGGCAGGGGGTGGGCTCGGAGACGGGGCAAGTGGAGTCCTTGTCCGCGTTGAAGTGCGGGTCGCAGGTGCAGATGGCTTTGCACGGCCAGCCATGATGACGGCCTGATTGTCGAGTTGGGGTCGCCCCACCGCGTCGGGCCACGTGATCTGTTGATCTTTTCTTCGATGCTCCCAACGCCAGATCTATCGCATCTCTCCCAAGACGACAAGCTCCACGTATATGATCCAGCAGGCGAGCACAGGTCACACATTCTGCTGGTCGACGGCTGACACTTGTGCAGAGGACACGTTCTTGCTTCTAGATGGCCTTGAACAGGACGCAGAACAACTCAAACGTCAGAGACCACTGATATGCCTTGAAATAGGGTAGGAGGATGTCTAGATAAGGGCACCGTTTCGCTCAAGAAACAAGTTAGCTCTGGGTCCGGCTGTGTGTCTGCGTTCCTAGGTTCGATTCTGGGACCAACGAATGCCCGTCGGTACCTCGACCACATGCGTTATCTGTTACCGATGACCGTACTAGTTTACCTGTGCACTGACATCAACCAACGCGCTTCAGTCTGCACTCTTTCCACTGGAAAGAAGAACAATGTAGCGTCTACTTGTTACCAGTCCTCATGCAGTTTCACTCAAGTTCCAGGTGTTATAGATCCCCCTTGACCCAATCACGTGTGATCTCTCCAGACCACTGTTGACACGGCTGCGACACTGTGTCGACATCATATTGTTTAACCCCCCATACGTTCCTACAGACCATGAAGAGTCCCTCCATGCGCAAGGCGACGTTGGCATTGCTAGCTCTTGGGCAGGAGGGCGAAGCGGCATGGAAGTAACAAACCGTTTTCTCGACAACGTCGGGGTATGTCTTACTCGTGACTGGTGTGTAATGAACCACCTACTCTTGAGAATAGGATTTATTGTCAGACTGTGGCAAGTTCTATCTCGTGGCACTGGCGCAGAACAACGTCTCAGATATCTGTGAAAGGATGCGGAAGAGGTTCAGCATGAATAGTCGAGTGCGTTCTTTGCTCCAAGGCGTGGTCCTACTGACATGTCCCAGATTGCGATACAAAGACGAGTTGGAAGAGAGCATTTATTCATAATATGCTTTTCTCGCAGCCAAGTTATATTGTGAGGAAGATAAATGTTAGACAAGACAGCAGTGCGCCTCTGTTCACGGTGAAGTATCAGAATAAATGGATGGAGCAAGAAATTATAAATTGAGTGGATCAACATATACGAGCACTCCAATCGCAGGATGACTCAAGGTCCACAGAGAACTAACTGTCATCAGGTCTGCGGCCCCTAATACTAAACCTGGACTGCGATGCCAGATGACGTTCGGGGATAGCATCGTGATGATCAGGGTTGACGTCTCCATCAAACTCGAGTCGCAGACGAAGCCGACCAGCTTCGCGCAACTCAAGAGACACGTCAGCCATGACAGTCCGCCCAGGAAGGATGTGGTTCCAGATCTGAAGTAGCCATGTCAGAATGTGGTATCTTTGACAGAGTTCAGCCATGGCACAAACATCAATATCTCCTTCTGCAATTAGCTTGTCCTTGCCAAGTGTCTTGTGATCGTGGACCCACACGTGCATTCTCGGCGTATGTGCACTAGCAACAAAGACGAAAGACTCGTTCCTGTCATCGTTCAGCTCTCGGACTATTGGCCAATACTGATTGGAACTTGCCATTCTGGTGCTGAGGTCTTGGTACCATGCTTCGTCTTGAATTCTTTATCGCCGACACGCAACGTTGCATACGGTTTTATGTCGCTACCAGGAAGGCCTTGTGCACTGAATACCACCACGCGTAATGATCCGGGCTCGGAGGGAGGACCACCTGTGCCAGGAGGACCTGATTCTGTCGATGGGAAGGCTGCAGACTCGCGAACCGAATTCAAAGTCGGCTCAGGGTGTTCCGGGAGAGGCTCTGTAGCTGGCAAGAAATGTTCAGACGACTTCTCATGGTGGAAGAAGTCCTTTCTGAAAATCCCCCCCACACCATGAATACCGTGAATAACGCCTTTGCCTGCCCCCATCGGCAATGCACTAAGTTGAGTCATTGCGCGACCAGCGGCGGAGAATGTGGATGTGGTCTTGCGTGCCTTGGCAATGATCTCGGGTGCAAATGTCATCCGGATGTTTACCTGCCCCTTTTCGCCATGCTTCTCGGTTGACAGTTTAATGACACGCTCGACAGATTCGAAAGGTTCCAGATCATCCAGAGTGATCATGCCAACTCCTAGGCTCTTTGACTGTTCAATTTGATTCCAGTCAAATACCTCTATTGAGAAGTCTGCAGCAACCCGAGACGGCTAGAGGAAATCAGACAGTACAGAGCCGAGATGAGTTGCTAACTGACCACGTTGACGGTGAAGTTTTCCGACCAATCGGGGTGGAGAGTCTTCTTCTTCGTCTGGGACTTGAATACCTTGTATCCATTGAGGGTGAATACCGCGAACGGGTCGGATTTACCTTGTACGACGTGTCATTGGTGAGCGGTAACATGCGTAGCAACGTCATACCTCCCCTATCAGCGGCCATGAGATCTCTGCCTTCGATCAAGTCAACACGTAGGACACCTTGATCTGTATACATCGTTAGAGGCATGCTAGCGGCGACCTGGAACAACATACTGTTGATGCTCTCCCTTGGTTCCAACTTGACAGGGACGGGAACATAGCGCGCTTCAATCTCGACGGTAGAAAATTTGCTCTCGTCTTGCACATCGGTCAAGATAAATGATTCGCGGTGGTCCTGAGTGTTGAGCAGACTCAAAACGAGACGATGCTCGCGACATTGAAACTTACCAGCGTTGCATTCAAGAAAGATTTTGCATCGCCTTTCCATTCAGCGATAACGTCGTCTGAGTCACCATCCGCATTTTCATTCAGTCGCAACCAGACGCGACCAAAGTCGAGCTCTTTGATAAAACCTTCCCCTACATGTTGCCATTGTGCGTGCGTGCTGCGAGCCTTATCCGTGCTGAACGCCGGCCAATATCCGTCATCCAGGAGAACCTCCAAGCGGGCTTTCTTCTGGAGTTTGCCTGAGATGATGTTGAAGATGATGATACCAGACTCTGAACGTGCAGTGAGCCTCGCAGATGTCATAGGAAGAGTCGACATACGGTGCTTCAGAAGCTGTTCCTTGTCAAGCTCTAACCCGGAGAGTTGCTCTTCATCCTCTTCTTCTAGAGCCTCCTGGGGTTTGGATTCCGTCTGAGGTACATCAGCAGACGGCTTTGGTGCATGAGTGCCCAGCTCTGTCATAGGGCGATCGACCGTGGCAGTTTGCATCAATACCAAAGATGAGGAGGATGCTGCAGTAACATCTGCAGTAACACCACCGCCTGCAATGCCATCCATTGCTTTTGTGGCCCTTTGGATCTCATTCTCTCCTATATCAAAGCCGACATGCTTAAGTGCCAAAGCAGGAATAAATTCAGCGACGAAGTGAAGGTGACCCTTGAAGATGTTTTCTCCATCGAGTTGGATGGGTTGAACAACTTCTTTCCTACCGGTAGACTCATGGCGGAACTGGGGATCCGCTGACAACTCCCGCACGAGGTCACTGACACGGACTTCGACTGAACCGAGGGAACGATCCTAGACGGCGGTCATTAACACGAGAGTGGATGAAGAGCCATCCTTACCTTTGTCAGGTGCTGGTAATCCATTACTTCCATGAACATAGACTACAACGTATTCAGGCTGTGCCCCAAAAAGTAAAAATTTGCCAACCTCTTTCAGAGAGTGCACTACGCGATATGGTCAAAATGGTATCAAGACTGGGATTATAGGGACATACCAGGTATGTAGATGATTTGATCCCATACAGGGTTCAGGTCTGTAACGTGACGGGATAAGCATTTGGGGGTGTTGGAACAAAAACGCAGTACATACTGTTGTTGATTACCTCTGTTCGGCCTTGAATGATATTGTTGACCAGAATTCTAACATAGGGATCACTCTGAAACAGAATGTCAGACTTGCTGCCGTACATATCCTGTATGTCGTCGGCTGACCTTGCCACCAAGGGTAACCTCTACATTTCTTGAAACAACAGTTGAACTAATGCCCTCGCGATAATACGAACGACCCACTTGACATCTGTTGCCTTCTGAAGCCAAAGCCTCACGACACCAATAGGTGGGACATATTGGGAAACTCCACTGAGAGCACCCGCCATATGTAGTGGCTTCCATTGGGCGCTAATCCTAATTTTACCAGTCTTGCTCAAAGGCCACCAGTCGCGTCCCTCCGACGTTTGCGCTGTAAGTAAGTCCCTGAGACGCGCAGACATGTAACCAACCACAGGATCCTTCAAAAAGTCTCGTTCGTCCACAACATTGACTGTGATCATCGAAGACTGCCTATCTGAGCAAAGGAATTCGGTACTAGATTCCCAGACTGGATTGTTCGTGTGTTTTATAATTTGCGACTTGTGAATAGGGGAAGGATCGGAATCGAGGTAGACTTTCACAAAAGGATTCAGTTCTCCGGACAGTGACTTTGATGCATCAAGCTCCTTGGCTTGATGAAGAGTCAGGCGAACAATGCCAACATCTAAAAGGAAGTTTAACCTTGGGCGGTTCAAGTCAGAAATTTAGTACAAACTCGTTTCTGGTAGTCGCTCCTGACCGTCGATTATCTGGGACTTGAGTACAGGATAATAAGAGACGTCGAATCGGATCTGCCCGCGGTCCTTTCCATCTTTTAGGATCGGTAGTTCAACGCCCTCAAAGATAGCGTCTTCAACGAGCTTATTCATTTCAAACAGTGCGGCCCCAAGGGACGTATGTCTCCCACGCCCTCCATAGTCGAACACAGTGAGCACCAGCTGTTCTTGCAGAGAATTGACAAGAATAAATTTCGTCTCTACCCAAGTTGGGTTGTACCTGCGAGACAATCAGCTAGGGAATTAAAGAGAGAACAGCACCAACGTGGCATGTCTGTATTTGGTCCTTGCGAGCTCCTGGCGATTATTGATGCTAATACCGACGAAGGGATCCGGTGAACCGCCGCCAATCTTACTGGACTTGAGTCCTCGAGCGGCATGTATGGTCACTTGAATTACACCAATTGCAGCATCCAGCGGAACACCCGACAAGAGTTGCTCCAAGTTAAGAGTGAAAACGTTCGGATCATACATCATGGGACCAATACTTGCATGGACTATTTCGCGAATAAACTCAGAGAGCCCAGGAATCTGCCAAGGAATCAGCTCTTGATCGAAGGTATGCAAGCAAGATAAACGGACATGAGCGATATCAAAACCAAATGTTTCACCACCGACTGGCTTGAGGACGTAATCGAAAACAGGTTTCCCCAAGAAGCTGAGGTCTACAATCTGGATATGGGGGAAATTAGACACTAGCTTCATTTTAACCCTCATGAGGCCGCTGAAGCTGATGTCCTCAATCAAGATGGGCATGGCAGCCGTTGCCAAACCCTTTCCAATCCTGACGGACAACACTATTTTGGGATTGACCTTCTGCGCTGCTTGGCGAGGAGTCAGATCAGACATATCGTTGGGAGCAAACGAGAGTTCCCAGTCCATCAAAACGATGTCGTCCTCCGTGTTCGGGAAGGTCCTGACTCTTTGGATTCGCGGGGCTTTGGTACCAAGGGTGAAAGTAGTGAGGCGTAAGGAGTCCAGGAATGCAGGTGTGTTTGTACTGAGAACTTGATCAACTGAAGCCACCATTGAAGCGGAAAGAACAGGTTCATAGATGAGCCAGAAACGGTCTAGGAAATGATTCAACCATTCGGCGCTCTCATGCTCGGATGCCAATCGAACTTTAACGAGCTCGCGCTGAATATCATCACGGGCATGGCGGCGTACACGCGTCATGGAGTTGACATAGTACGTGTTACAGACCGCTAAGAGGATGAACAACCATCCCCATCCGAGATTGAAGCGCGTCAAAAAGTGGGACGCGAATACGGCCTGAAGGTCGTGTCATGAAAGAAAAAAGAGAGAGACTCGGCACAAGACGTACGAAGAAAATGAGTGCAGCGTTATGGTACCAGGCACCGTAGAACTGCTCAGTTAAGAAAAGTCCAAGTATAGACTTGTCTTTCTCTTCTCCCTCTTCAGGAGGAGCATCTATTTTGGCGGCGACACGCCATCCAACCTTATACCAGTCAGGGACAGCGGGGGCAAGACCTGAGGGATAGGTCCCCGGCGTCGGCGTCGATGGTGTCACGTGTTCAGATTTCTCCTTCGTCGGTGTGTCTGCATCGTCAACAGTGATTGTTGGTAAGACATTATGTCCATTTCCGGAGGCTAACGGGACTTCTGAGCGTGGGGCATATGTGTGGTTAGGCCTTGAAAGGGGGATGTCAGACAACACACCTCTTGCACTTATTGACTCGGAGATTGTAGGGGCATGTGGGATGATATCCTCAAGCCCCTCGCTGGCTGCAGCAGCCTTTGCCTGGGGAGATGCCTCTGGAGTGAAGGAATGGACGGTAGCCCCTCTCGAGGCATCGGCAGCAAGCGTGTCGCGTAGCTGGTCAGGCGCGACGTGTTCCTGTTGCGGCTGGTGTTGTACAGCGTCGTCCTGAGGGGCCATGGCGAACGACGGTGTGAAAGTAGAGGGAAACGAACAAGGAGAGAAGGGGTGAATGTTGACTAGGACTAAAGTAGTAGTAATAGCAGTATAGGGACAATGTGGAGGGTGGTTATGTAACTGCCATTCACATCTATCTTCGGCGAATTTCCATATGGGGTGATGAGCCGGCCGGCCATCACAGCTCCGCCCACTCCCCGTCGGCATCCTCGCCGCCACCGACGACGGCAAGCAGGAAGACGACGACACTGGCAGCAAGACGCATTCCCAGTCCCCTGTACAGCTGGCCGACACCAGTCCGCCTCAGCCAGCTCTCCCCGCCCTCCACCCCTCCTTCCTCTTCCTGGCGCTTCTCCTTCTCAGCCGTTCTTTTCCTCCGCGGACGCTTTATTGGCAAGTCCGATCTCTCTTCAGTCAAGATGTGCCACATTGCATCCACTATGCCGTTGTATGGAACAGGTCTTGTCTCCACACAGGCGCGCAGTGGCTTCGCTGTCCCGCGCGTCTGAATCTGCAGCCTTCGACGGATCGTCTCAATTGGCAGGGTCACCAACAGACTCGCGCATCCCGCCAGAACCTCCGCGAACGCCCACGCGATCGGGTGCGTGTCTGCTGCAACGTGTGGACCAAGCCACAACCGTGGTGCAATAACAGCGGGCAATGCGACATGCATAAAGGATCGGAGTCCGGTTTCAAGAATGGTCGGTATCAAGAGATGGGGGTGTAGGTAAACGCCCTTCAGACCACCCTCGTTGGCTAAAATGTCGGAGAGAGCGTGGACAGGCCCCGTATACGCCCTGTACCGCGGTATCGATGACTGAGCGATCAAGCGTGTGCGAACGAGATCAAATGGTGACAGCAGAAAGCCGGTCAGGACGTGTGAAGCTACCGGCAGCAGCAGGGATGGTCGGTAGAAACCGCCCTGCGACGCGATGAATAGCGAATGTAAGACGCCGTCGACAAGTGGTTGTAGATTCGCGAAAGCAACGTCGTGAATACATGACGCGAGAAGACCTAAGGAAACGGGGTCAGCACCTGTTCCACGATCTCTTGAGATTGTCACCTTTCCATAGTGACAACCATCCTTCACCATGAAAGTTGATGAGCCGTTTGATCATGCCCCACGATGTACTAGCGCTGCCAACCGGAATGATATATTCTGGCCGCATCCCATCCTCCATAACAGACGTCCTAATCATGTACCCCCTGTCGTCTACAAGCTTCGAAACTGGATGGTGAGTCGGGGTAGTATCGGGTTCGACAAAATATGAGTCCTCTTCGTTCGTTGCTTCGCTAAACTACGGGGTACTTCAACTGATCAAATATGTAGAGAACAGTAGCATTCGACATACTGTTTCAGCTTCTTCTTCAGCTTCGTCCTCGAGTTCTTGGGTGAGAGCATCCTTTGGCACCCACTGAATTTGGAGAAGCAACTTGCCAACTTCCAAAGGCATTGCCATGGCAGTACTGCAATATTGCAGTAGAGCCGAAGCTACCAGTGAACGGAAGAGGAGGGAAACATCAAGCGATGAGGGCTCTCCTGAGCGCAGGGAGGGAGAAATATCAAGCATGGAGTTTGGTGCAGGACGAGTGGTCCATTGATAGGATGCGGATGAGACGTTGGTGGATAGTTGCTTCGGGACACTCGATGCAGGGGGTGGAACGAATGTCCATTGGGTCGACGTAGGATTGTATAGATCACGAAGGGATGGATTTGAGGCCATAGGACGTCGTCAGCCGGGTCAATACGCGCGTCCCTGTCTTGTGGTGACTGCTAGTAGAGACAGCGAGTGATCCATGTCCACGTGATTTCTAAGCACAAGTAGCTACTGTACACAACATTCATCAAAGAATAGGCCAAAACTTGTGGTTCCATCCCTCACAGAACCACTTGTCTGGGACAACTCAGGAGTCAGAGGACAATGATCAACTCCAACATAGTGACCCCAGAATGCTACTGTAACATTTATGAAAAAAGGCATAAACTCATAGTTCTGTCCATCATGGAACTATATCTCATCAGTAAAATAATCCTCACCTAGATAGGGCTGGAAATCACTGTCCAGTCTGTCCTAGTAAGGTACCTGACTGCCCAGAGTTTTGAGCAAAACTAAATAATAATAAAAATCAGTCTATAAACTTGTCACAAAATTTTTATTATACAATTTTGATATCAAACATAGCCTTTTGCAATAGTTTT
>JBBPUK010000301.1:8847-19313 GCA_038094635.1 Tylopilus cervinicoccineus
ACAAATCGTCAAGGAATATCATACCTTCAGACGGGATGAGCAAGGGTCGAGGCACATACCATGAAACAGGATATGAGACAAGTCTAGCTCACAATGCAGGCGAATTTGCAAAGCATGCCCTTCGCAGACGTGTAGCTGGGTTTATTGTAACAGGCAACGTGCAAGGCGGTCCGCAAGAACCTTGCACTAGCGCCCAGAATGGAGCAAGCGCGAGAGGTGCTCAAGACGTTGGTGAAGATGACGTGTATCTTTTCCCCACGGGAATGGCCGCCGTCTGGAATGCCCACCAGCTCTGTCTCCGAACACGGCCCAAGGCCAAAAGTGTTTGTTTGGGGTAAACCTTACTCTTCTTGTCATGTTCGGTACTGAAACCTTGTGGCCAATAGATTTCCGTATATCGACACCCTCAAAGTTTTAGAGGCATGGGGTCCAGGGGTCCATTTCTTTGGTTGTGGCCTTGATTCGGACATCGATGACCTGGAACGTCTCCTCGCAGAAGAATCCAGTCGGGACCCGACGAAGCCGTCAATCCTTGCGCTCTTTGTCGAATTTCCGTCGAATCCACTTTTACGGTCGGTAGACGCCCCCCGCCTGAGAGCACTGGCAGACATGTATGACCTTTTACTTGTCATTGATGACACCGTCGGGAATTTCGTCAATGTCGAGGTCCTACCCTATGCAGATATTGTTGTTACGAGCCTGACCAAGATATTCAGTGGTGCAGCAAATGTCATGGGCGGTAGGTACGTTTGAATTTCCGTATTTTGACGCGATTCAGAACTCATCTCGACGCTCAGCTTCGTCCTGAATCCGAAAGGACGACACTATGCAACCTTGAAAAGTAACATGGACATCTACGAAGACACGTACTTTGACGAAGATGCTCTGGTGATGGAACACAATTCGCGTGATTTGGTTCGGCGCGTTCGAGTCATCGATGACAACACACAAGCTGTATCTGCATTCCTGCGTACACGCTCCGTTGCGGGGGGTGTATCATCCGCAGTTGTCAAAGAGGTGTTTTACCCAGAATACACGACACCCACCCACTATCTGCGATGCAAACGGCCTGAAGGCGGTTATGGCGGGCTACTTTCTGTCACATTCACATCACTGGCCGCGTCGATGGCCTTCTTCGATGCGCTACCCTGTCTGAAAGGTCCAACTATCGGAACAAACTTTACTCTGGCATCCCCGTATACGGCTCTCGCTCTCTATGGTGAGCTTGAATGGGCCGCGCAGTACGGGATTGAGGAGGGATTAGTGCGCATCAGCGTGGGTATGGAAGACCAAGACTGGCTTCTGCGTTCCATCGATACAGCCTTGAAGGCTGCGGAATCTACCCTGTAGGCGCCCCTTCGGGGGACATGACCCTACGGAAGGATGGGTCTTGCGTTAATTGCTATCTTTTACATGGGTCGTACGGTCCACTCTTCCTGCGAGAGTGAGAGTTACACGTTACACGTCTCTCTTTCTGGCTATGAGAATTCTGCTGCGAAACATGTGTGTAATGGTATTGTGAATGTCGAAAGAAGTATACACTGCGTTATATATACGTGCGGAGGACACCTTTGATCATAGGGTTTGCATGACTGATTGCGTTTCCGTAGGTCATGGTCTCTCCGTCGTCGGATGTCGGGTCAGCAGGGCAGCATCCACCGGAACCCGCGACAAAACGATTAGATCCGAATGTATCCGGTTGATCCGCGTAAATGGGACGCTCATGACCCCCTCCTGCATGGCTTGCGGCATGTCCGGGTGGGCCTGGCTAGTCCCTGCGAACCCAGTCCGAGGCACGTGCACCGGGAAATCTGAACAAACGAGGGGTGGGTTCCGGAGAGTGTCCCTTTGTCTGAGGAGGTAGGTAGCGCGTTTACCATCACTGGTGTTCCTGGGCCTGAAGGGGGATGTGGGTCTGCAGGGAAGACACATCGCATCAACCGACCAACCAACCAACTCTGCAGTCGTGCCGCAGGAGAGCTCATGCCTACCGTTCAGCTCAAAGGGAAAAAGATCGCGAGGAGTGTTAGGCATTCGGGTTTGTTGTCCGTCCTGGTGAGCAGCCCAGCTGGGGAGAAACCCCCAAGGGCAAGGCGACGGCAAGAACAAGCGTGTCGACACCACGGGACAAGCCACTTGGGGCACGGGCAGCAGAGGTCGACAAGGGCGAGGTCGGCGAAGATCCGCCAACGATGCCCAGCAAGCAGCAACTACAGCACGTATGGGTCCCATCCAAGACTATATGGAGACGGTGGCAGGTGCGAGCGCACGACGAGCATCGCGCCGCAATCGAGAAGCCCAGTTGACATGACGGGCGACGACGAGTGGACATGCACACAGGGCCATACGGCGATGTACGGCGATGCGAGGATTGAGGACAGAAGGCACGGTGGCGAAGCCGCACAGACTGCACCATTACGAGTAGCGGATGTGCCCCACCTTCCAAACGGACGCGAATAACTTGGATGGTCTGACGCCGCAAGTCTCCGGAAATGAAGTGTCGGTTAGGTAAGCAAACACGTTTGAACGCTACTACTCTACTGTACGTGCGTGCATCCCCACATGGTACCAGATGTCACCAAAGATGCCGCGACCCATGAAGCCATACGAGGCAGTCGTGTAGGCTCACCTTGACCTAAACCGAAACAGTCTGAGCGTCTAGGATTTGCCGATGAAGGTTAAAAAGGCATTCTAGAAACCCTCTCGTTCACCTTTCACCTCTCTTTCTCAGATCTCTCAATGGAACCTTCTGCTGCCGTTGGAAGCGAGACCCTTGGACAGTCCGTCCCACCGCTCACCCAGCATTCCATCGTCTGCTCTCTTCCAGCATGGAAAGACAATATTGGCTTTACAGGCAAAGAGAAACGTGTCGTGGATTTGTTGGCCGCAGGATACCCACGGTTCTGGGTACATCTACATATTCAAAAGGTGTGCTCGACAGCAAGAGTTGCCTCGGTCTGACTGACTCTGTTCAGCTCGCCAAGATCTGCCAGCAGAAATTCGGAGTCGACGGCGAAGAGTGTCTGCTAGTTTCCTCCAAAAAGATTGCGGACGAATGTCAAAGGTTCATCCTTGAGCGAGCTGCTCTTGTGGGAACTCCGGCGTCTGTCAGACTTGTCGAGTATACCGTCGGTGCTGAGGAGACCCCTGCTCCGACACGTCAACGTGCCCAATTGCACATAGTGTTCTTCCCTGCAGACCTAAGCCCCATCGCAACGCAGTTCTGGCAACATACTGGTCTGGGCATCTCCTCTCGGTACGCCGAGCACTGCCTTTCTCTTTTGCGTGGCCAAGACTTGCAGGAGCCCGAATCGTCGGGAGGGGCCAGCCAATCGTCAGGTACCATTATGCGCTCCAGCATGGTGAAGACTGAAGGATACGGACAAAATTCGCCACTTAATGCCGGGGCATTCGCAAAGCTCATTCTTCGCAAACGTATCGCTAGGCTCGTTGTAACCGGCGACGTGGAAGACGGGCCACAGGAACTTTGCAGTGGTGCACAAAACGTCAATGGCGCTGGAGATGTCGGTGAAAATGATGTCTTTATTTTCCAAACGGGGATGACCGCAATTTGGAATGCTCACCAACTCTGCCTTCGAGCGAGACCCGTAGCCAAAAGTGTTTGCTTTGGGTAAGTTTTCTGTCCCTTGTGAGGCTTGTTACTAAAAGCTTCTGTCCCTTAGATTTCTGAATTTAGACACCCTGAGAGTCCTGGAGAAATGGGGACCAGGCGTGCATTTCTTTGGTCATGCCCTTGACTCGGACATCGATGCCCTAGAACATCTCCTCGAGGAAGAATCCGGCCGAGACCCTACGAAGCCCCCGGTTCTGGCACTCGTTACTGAGATTCCATCGAATCCACTTCTGCGGTCAGTAGATCTCCTCCGCCTTAGGGCGCTGGCAGATAAATACGACTTTTTGCTCATCATTGACGAGACCATTGGCAACTTTGTTAATGTCGAGGTCTTGTCATATGCGGATATTGTTGTTACGAGCCTGTCCAAGATGTTCAGTGGTGCGGCAAATGTCATGGGCGGAAGGTACGTCGAATTTAGTGTTTCGACTTGGCTTATGCTCATATTGGCGTCCAGCCTCGTCTTGAATCCGAAAGGACGACATTACGCATGCTTGAAGAGCCATATGGACACCTACGAAGACACGTACTTTGACGAAGATGCCGTGGTCATGGAATACAATTCGCGTGACTTGGTTCAACGCGTTCGAATCGTCAACGACAACACTCAGGCCATTTGCGCGTTCCTGCGCACTCGCTCAGTCGCAGAGGGCGTACCCTCCGCTGTCATAAAGGAGGTATTCTACCCGAAGTACACAACTCCCACCCACTACTTACGATACAAACGCTCTGAAGGCGGCTATGGTGGGATGTTCACGCTCACGTTCACGTCGATGGCTGCGTCGGTCGCTTTCCACGATGCGCTAGACTGTTACAAAGGTCCGAGTCTTGGAACAAATTTTTCTCTGGCTTGCCCGTTTGTGGCTCTCGCCTTCCCGTCTCAGTACGAATGGGCCGCACAGTACGGAGTTGAGGAGGCACTCGTGCGGATAAACGTGGGCATGGAAGATAGGGATTTGCTCATGCGCGCCCTGGATACAGCTCTCAAGGTTGCCGAAGCCGCTTAATAGTTTGCGCATGGTCCTACTCAGACGTACGTTCCCTCTCCCACTCGTGGACCGATGTTGGGAACAGGACACCGACTCCTCTGAGGATCATTGTAATACCAAATTGGAGTCTGTTTTTCGATGTGTTCGCTGCCGTGTAAATGCTGTATGTTTTTTTGTTGGGGAGAATTGACGAGTGTGTCCTTGGCATCCAACGTGGTGTTCCGATCGAGGTGAAGCCTTGCTCGACGCTTGCAGGTCGTATACCTCACCAACATCTGAGTCGCGTTTGTTTGGTGCCCTTCTTCGGGGATGTTCGGTGGTGCTACGGTGCCACGGCCGATGCTGTTGTGCGGGATCCATTCTACGCCGCGCAATCGCCAGTACATAACGATGTGCCGTACATAACGAACGGAACATCGAGAACTTGGCGATCTGTTGGTACGATTGCTCGCTTGTCGGGCTTTGCGTCAAAGCGGGATGACACACATACTTTCGTGATGGGCTATTACTTGGCGCGTTCGGCAGGATCATGAACATCTACCATGATTCCTCGTAAGGAAGGTGTCACGGTCTTTTGGTGCCACCCTGCACAAGTATCGGCAGCACGGAACGACATCAAGACTAGGCACTGCATCCCGCGAACAGGGTACGTTCGCACTTCTATTAGGGCGACGCCACCGATCCTCTGATGGGTGCTTGAGCGCTCCCATCAACCTACAGAGTTTGGTAATTCCCCGAGACTTGACCGATTATGTGACCGACTGTAACAAATTCGTGACTAGAAGGGATAGTACTCCGGGTATACAATAGGAGAAGACAGCCATTATTCGGGCCGCTAATAACCTACTCGGTAGTACGAAGCGGATCATAGCTTGACAGGCCTGTCATCCTCCTTCCTCGCTCCTGCGTGTGGCAACTCCGACCTCTTGCGCACCTCGCATAACCGAATATCCTCGTCTATGATGCTTTCAAAAAGATGCTGTGATGTCCACATTCCAAAGCTGTAAGACACCGGTTGACTCCAACTGCGGTTCATGACGATGACGACGAAGCTGGGCCGTTGTCAACATGCTATTGTTGGATGCGTTGCAGTGACTCCCTAATCCAGCAGTTTCACCTGGGATCGGATATGCCACGAAATCACCGCAAAACGACTCGGATTTTCCGAGTCGACTGTACCATTTGGAACGGTAGCCAAGCCCGTGCATGAATCCACAGTTAGCTCTGTCTAATGGCAGGATTAGTCATCACCGGTCCCAATAGCAAGGCCGTTGTGTCGCTTGGCGCACCACAATCATGGGCGGCGCAATGTGGTCATCACAGTGGAGTAAAATTATAATAACCCCAACAAGGTAGGATCCGTCTCCCCACTCTACTAAAACTTCTGTCTCTGCAAGTGGGTTCTCTGCCAGCGAACGTGAGCAGGGTAAGGGTATTCTTCGCATCAGAAGATCTGGCTTACAGCCATTTTGCCCTGCGGTCAGGATGCCTCACACGGCCGACGAGGAGACACCACTCTTGGGCGACCAACCACAGAATGCGCCTCCAACGCAGAGGACGCCTCTCCCGTGGCGTCAATTCACGATATTATTGTTGCTTCAAGTGTCAGAACCATTGACGTCGCAGGTCATAGCACCGTTCCTCCCCCAGGTATGCGCTCGACCCTATGCGTTCCTTGCACGAGCACGTACTCAGCTTTCTATCCGCTTTCCTTTCAGCTCATTAAAGACATTGGAGTCACTGGCGGCGACGACTCTCGCATTGCGTACTATGTCGGACTGATGGTGCGTCATGTGCGCTATCGGCCTACTTCATCTCAGCTCTGAAATTGTGGGCGTCAGTACTCGCTATTCTATCTGACAGAGGCATGCACGATACTCCACTGGAGTCGTCTGTCAGATCAAGTCGGCCGCAAGCCCGTCATCTTGACAGGGCTCTTTGGACTCTCGGCGTCCATGTGGTGCTTTGGTCTGTCCAAAACGTTCTGGGCTCTCGCCCTCAGGTAGGCTCAATTCGAAATGCCTGCCCTTTGATGAGGCTGACGGAATTGTCAAAAAGCCGATGTCTGTGTGGTGCTCTGAACGGTAACATTGGCGTCATGAAAAGCATGGTACTCGAAGTCACGGATTCCACAAATATTGCCCAGGCGTATGGCATTTTGCCAGTCGCTTGGTCCTTTGGTAGCACAGTGGGGTTTGTGTTTTATTGTTCATTGCGTGTCCGTCCGTCCGTGCTAAGGGAGTTTCAAGGCCACTGATTGGCGGGTCTCTCGCCAGGCCCGCGGACAGATTCCCAAGTATTTTTGGTGGTTCTGCCTTTCTGAAGGAGTACCCGTACTTTCTTCCTTGTTCGATCTCTGCGTCTTTCACGGCACTGTTGTGGCTCACATCCTTTTCGTTTCTGAAGGAGGTCTGTCGATTGGTTTGAATGCCGGCAAATGATCCTCACTGTTTCCCCACAGACAATGAAACCTCAAGGAACACTATGGCAATACATTTTCGGTGACATGAAGGGAACAAAGCTCGATGCACAAGTGCCACAAGACATCGAGAAGCCTCTCCCATTGCGCGCTGTGCTCACTCGCCCGGTGGTCATCGCAGCCGGGAGCTATGCCTCGTTCTCTCTCATCGAGATCGCCTTTCGTGCCATTATCCCCGTCTTCTATGCGATGCCCATTCACATGGGTGGTCTCAGCCTTGACCCGCCCGCAATTGGGAAGATTTTGGGGCTTCTTGGGACGGCAGGAGCTGTCATTCAGTGGTTGTTCTTCGCTCGGATGCATGACTGGCTCGGTGCCAAGACGTTGTTCTGCGTCTCTGTTTCGTTGTGCCTCCCATCGATAGCACTCTTTCCGCTCATGAACGCTGCAGCACGGGTATATGGCCTGGGCTATCTCGTGTGGTTCCTTGTTGGACTTCAGCTGACCTTGTTCACGTTCGTGTGTTTCGCTTTCGGTGCGCTGGTCCATTATGATGGAGATGTGGTTCATCTGACGATGTGAATTCGACTAGGGGTCACGTTTATATTCATAGGTGCTGCTGCGCCGAACAAGGCGTCGATTGGCGCGACGAACGGCGTGGCGCAGATGACTGTGTCCCTCGTGCGTGCGATCGGACCTGCAATGGTCAACTCTGCGTATTCGCTCAGTATCGAGAGGCATATCATGGGAGGACATCTTGCGTATGGGGTGATGGTGGCCATGGTTGGGCTGGCGTTGTGGGTGGGTTACTTGTTACCGAGCAAGGTGTGGAGGGAATAGAGCGCGCTTGCTGCGTTGATCTACCCCACACATGGGGACACCCTCGGCCGCCGAATGTATGTGCTGGCGTTCTATAGATATGTACAGACATCTATAATCGAGTTGGCAGAGTGACTCTGATTCTTGCACTCAGAGGGACGTTGAACGTCGACGGCGTTCCGACGTGACTGTTGTTCGCTGATGTTCAGCCTCGTCTCGAGTGTCTGTTTGCCATGTTCCCTCTGAGAGTGCCGTACACGCGTGCTGTCAGGAGGCACTGCCAGATGACAAAGCGTCCTTCGTGACGACTCGATGATTCTCTGTGATCAGTGCGGGATGTTCATGCATATGCACGACGCGGCCGTATCGATTTCCAAAGTTCTATCCAGGCCCTCGAATCGATGAATGATTCACACTCGTGTTCTGGATGTCCTTCACTCGGGGTTGTGAGTCGTCGTCGCTCGAGTATCACGCTGATGTTCCAGGAGTCACCGCTCACCGCTCACATCCTGGTGTTCCACAGATGGATAGAGGGATGGATGGAGGTGCTGGATCGTTCCATACCCTCATCGCTATCGCTTCCGTCTCCGTCCTCGAGCTGGAACATCGGAAGAGCCGCATCAGGAGATCTCACATCGCGAATGATCTCTCTTTCTCCGATGGTCGCCGATGTCGACTTTCCACAGTCGTCCGGACGTGTTGGCGTCCACTGTGCAGAGAGAGAGGACGACTCGATGTCGATCCATGACGACGAACGAGCACACCCTCCGTCGTGGGTCTGTCCTCGACAGCCACCTGGTCGCTCTTTCTGCAGAGCGCTGATTTGAGGGGGGGACCCCCAAGATAGGGCAGGCTATACACAGAAATGGGAACCCATACGACGACTTGTCGGTCCAATCAGAGTTCGAGGCTCGTTGCTCATGTGTGCCCTCACGTAAGCGCACGAAAAGCCTTTTGAAACGCCATCGGATTCCTCGAGAGTCGCTTGTCGGTGACGGGCGGGCTCCACGACCAACGGCGTACGAGCGTTAGACCACACAGACGCGCCCCTGCGCACGCCAACGCGATAGATCTCGATAGCGTTACGATCTGAAACCTTCCTTCTACGTTGGCGACTTACTGCAAGCGTAAATCGCCATGCCAGCGAGGTAGGGATATGACTCGCGTCGGAAAATCTTGGCTCGTAGCTGTCTTGTCTAAACCCCCCGATTAGAAATCTCCAGACGGTCGACGAGGAGGAGGAGACGCCTCTTTTGCGCGATCAATCACGAAATGACCAGCGAAACGATTCGCCGAGGCGGAAGACGCCTCTCCCGTGGCGACAATTCTCGATATTGTTATTGCTTCAAGTGACAGAACCGCTGACGGTGCAGGTCATCGCGCCGTTCCTTCCCCAGGCACGAGTTTTGATCTCGTCAACACGGATACGTACTCAAACCGTGGGTGTCTGATGCTCTTTCAGCTCATCAAAGATATCGGTGTCACTGGTGGCGATGATTCTCGTATTGCGTACTATGTCGGACTTGTGGTTCGTGGTCCATCTGCCCTGCTGAGCAGCTTCGTCTGAGTTCTGACATTTTGCGGGTGTTAGTACTCGCTGTTCTTTTTAACCGAGGCATGCACGATATTCCACTGGAGTCGTATGTCAGATCAAGTCGGTCGCAAGCCCGTCATCTTGACGGGGCTTTTCGGACTGTCGGCGTCCATGTGGTGCTTCGGGCTCTCCAAGACATTCTGGGCTCTCGTTCTCAGGTAGGATCAATTTAGAGTGCCTCGCTGTCTGGCGAGGCTGATGAAGCGTTCAAAGTCGCTGTCTGTGTGGCGCTCTGAACGGCAACATCGGTGTCATGAAGAGCATGGCGATCGAAATCACGGATGCGACGAATATCGCCCAGGCGTATGGCATCTTGCCAGTTGCTTGGTGCTTTGGAAACACGTTGGGGTTGGTTTTCGTCGTTCACTGTGTGTCTGTCCTTGTGTGCTAAAGGAATGCCAAGACCACTGATCGGCGGGTCGCTGGCTGGACCTACGGATAGATTCCCAGACATCTTTGGTGGTTCTGCCTTTCTCACAGAATATCCTTACTTCCTTCCCTGTTCCATTGCTGCGTCTTTCACAGCACTGTCGTGGCTCATCGCATTTTTGTTTCTGAGGGAGGTCTGTCAGTTTTGTCTGAACGCTGGCGAATGATGCTCACTGTCTTTACACAGACCACGAAACCACAAATGACGCCGAGGCAATACATTTTCGGTGGCATGACCAAGGATAGAGTGAAACTCGACCCACAGTCGCATGGGACCGTACATGAAGGCGTAGTACCACGAGCGATCGATGAACCTTTGCCTTTTGTCGCCGTTCTCACCCGGCCAGTGATAATTGCAGCCGGGAGCTATGCCACGTTCTCTCTTATCGAGATCGCCTTTCGTGCCATTATCCCCGTCTTCTATGCGATGCCCATCCACATGGGTGGTCTCAGCCTTGACCCACCCGCGATCGGGAACATCTTGGCACTTCTCGGGGTATCATCCGGTGTCATTCAGGCGTTGTTCTTTGCTCCAGTGCACGGCTGGCTCGGCTCAAAGAGACTGTTCTTGGTGTCTATTTC
>JBBPUK010000302.1:5855-17042 GCA_038094635.1 Tylopilus cervinicoccineus
AACTCGTCCTCTAAGCGACACAAGTCATACAGACGGCAGATAGAGCTCCTAGAGACCATGACGTTGTACAGGACTTTTCTGCCCTGGTTCCCTTCACAAGCTTCCCTCCGGCACTAGACCGTTTGATTCCCATGTGGATGTTGGGGAATATAGAGGTCGGTTGACTCTGCGCGCTAGCGGTGGGTCTATGCTTATCATTCTGTCGTAGACAGTCAAATTCATGTACGAACATTTTGTCCACGTGCCATTCGCGAATGGAACGACAGAAGAGATGAGATGTCGGCAGGGATCACTAATTTTCAGCCACTTTACTTTACGGTCCCACAAACACCTCTATGGCCGAGTTTTCAGACTATAGGACTCGACTCAACGCCCGTAAGAGGGACTCCCCTTTGCCAATTATACCACACGGGCTTCTGGTTTGGTATTCACTCATGGTCCGTCCTCCTAGATGACGTGCAAGTATCGGACGCGAAACATCAGGTTCCGGAGATCAAGTCGCCGCTGCGGTCATTACCAGGACTGGGCTTTGCGCACATGCTCACTTAACCGTTGACGATTCAAGGCCATGTACCACCGAGCTGTCAAGTATGGCACGCGCACTTCGATCCTGGTACTACAGTGGCAAATTCGAGTGAGATTCAATCGTGCGACATCGTGACGACAATGAGCGCAGCTATCACCGTTCTTATTGAAGTGGACCGTCGCCAAGTCATTAACTTTGAAACGTACTATTAGACACTCGCCAAGTCTCTCAAACACCTCACACAGAAGATGAAAGGGTAGAACCTTGGCACAGGAAACCAGCACCCGAGATACCTCGCCCCAAGATATGGGCCACATACATTGGCATTGGGAGTGTGCAGGTCGTCGTACGTCTCATGGCCGAGTCCATGCCATTATAACGCTGCCTTCATGCGCGTGCAGTCACGGAGTCGTCGGGCCAGGTGGTACTTCCGACTATCTCGACGAGAGCGCGCGTATCAATCCTTGAGCCAGTGGTGTCTTCCCAACTCGAAGGAGAGAAGCTCTTCTATTGTTATTACGGTCAACGTCACAAAAAAAGTGGCCAATAGGGGCGAACCTAACATTATATCCGCATGTCGAACCAACATAGTTCGCATACCCATTTGAAAGGCTCCACACACATTTCTTGTAGAATTAGGGACGCCCGGTATCTGATTGTGTAGTATCGCAACGCGTGTACACTTGGCATGTTTATGATGTCCGTTTGGAATTCCCTACAATCGCGGCAACGAGCATGATAACACCGACAAGACCAGATGCTCCGAGCGCACGCATCACCCCACTCTCTGCTGCAGCCTCGTCTTGCGTTGGACGATCGTCAGCTGCCGATGTACGCCTTGCCTCACCGTTCGATGCCGTCCAGGGCATGGGGCCTGTGCTCTGGAAACCACCCTCCCAGAAATTGGGATGAGCACTGCTTGTTTGAGATGTGGTGCTGGACCCGGCAGGGCGATGGCCCGTTGCTCTCTGCACGAACGGGTTCGAAAACGGATCTGGCCCCATACATGAGGCTTTCCATCCCGACTGGGGATGGTGATGCATATTATTATGGTTGCTCGTTCGCGCACGTTCGTAGGAAAAGCCATGGCGCGCAGTGTTGGGATGGCTGCCCATGGAATCCTGCGAGCGGTTTCTGGGGTGATTGGGCCAAAAGTGTTTAAAGCCAGATGGATGAGGATGAGGGTACCGGGTTGTCGTTGCTTGTGGGTGTTGTCCCGGTATGTGGGACGACTGGAGAGAGGAACCGACGGTGCGGTCGTATTCACGCCTGGACGAGAGTGGGCAAGAGCAAGGCGAATGGGCAATCGAAGAACGTACCGTTTTCTGTCATCAACTAGGATTGCATACGCCTCGCTCACGGCGTGAAACTTGGTCCGTGAAGCATTGTCTTTGGCGAGGTCTGGGTGGTATTGCTTGCTCAACTGTACCATGCGGTAAAATGAGCGCCGTGTGGAGCTTCGGGTGACTATGGTTTCACCTGATAGTACCTTGTCTACGTGATCGTCAGCAGGGTACGGTGGGCGGAGGTGGTCAATATACCTTGATCTGGGCTTTGGTAGCGGTCTTCGGAACAGAGAGGATCGCATAATGATCTACATGCCTCCTCTGCCTGAATGATGTCGATGAGAAATGTCTGCAGATCGAACGAGAAGAAAGCTGTCTTGATTCAGCTTGCAGAGAAAACATGGGACGAGATGTGTGCATGCATGGTGAGAGTTTCACCATGGCCGGACGATGAAGAGACCGGAGTCACAGAGATGACATACGTGTGAACAACATACCAAATTAGGTGGACCCACTGTCCGGTTTGACCCACGTCTGCCTTGAACGAAGCCTCACCTTACCACCAAGTCTTTCAGCGAGCCTACCTCTGTCCAGTCCCTTCTAGAACGAACGAAAAAATCAAAGGACCATGTTGCAATACATTTTCTTCTGGAGGGGACGCTTCAACACTCCGGTACGTCCATCTCACAGCCGTCCGCCAATCACTGCTGATACCACCCTCTTTTCCTGTTTGCCTGCTTGTCTCTCCATCATCCTGCGAAACAAATTTTATCGGGGGTCACCGACTTGTATGTGTTACACGGGGTCACTTCAACAGGTCATGAAGCCTTTGGCGCCATTCATCGCCGCTTCTGGAATCACTTTTTACCTTGTCCACCAAATGCAGGAAATCGGTGTTCGTTGTGCGTATCCTTTGCGCCCTCTCTGCGCTCTCTGCGCTCATCCCCCTTCAGCGGAAACCTATGCTAAGGACCCCAAGAACCCATACGCTGCCCAGATCGCGAGGGAGGCAGAGTCACACCATTAGTATGCCCGTACACACTCTCAGAGTGTAGCAGTCAGACCATGCTAGGTTGTATTTATGTCTCTCCTCGGACCAACACATTGAACTTTTTTTTTCAGAGGGTAGAAATATTTCATTCGCATAGATTCAGAACTGTCATCGTATCCAACACTTGACTCGCTATTCCCTCCTGTTGTACTTGTGTGGGAGTGATATCACTTCGTCTGCTGATGCCGGTAGCAACGGTGAGCGTATGCAGACCAGTACGATGGACTCATCCGAGTCGGCCACATCCCAAGGGTGCACACTGACGTCTGATTTTCATCGACCCTCAAGCATTGCTACTAGCTTCCGTTCCTTGTCCCTCGTCTTGATTGTTTTCTTGCTTCTCCCTTTCCCTAGCAAGCCTCCCTTTCCCCCTTGCCCTATCCACATACTCCCAGTCCTTCTTGGCAGCAACGAGCAACTCTTCGCTCTCATCGTAAGCACTGCGAAACCTCTCGACCTCGAGCGCAAACCGCACGCTCGTGCTCTCGTCCTCACTCTCCTTCCATACATGTCTGATGCCCGCCAGGAACGCCGAAACAACCGCCAAGTTATGTGCCATGAGGAACGTGTGTGCGGACATTTCGTGTGTATGAAGAAGATGATGGATGTATGCCCGACTAAACGGTTTCGCGTGCTGTACAATTGGTTCCCCGCCATTGGCAGCGTGCGACTGACAGTCGACGCCGCTGTGCAGAATAGGCGAGGTCGGCAGGCGCGGCGAGCACGCGATACATGGACACACCAGCCGCTGCGTAGCGACCCCGTCCCAGCTCTCTCCCGCACCCACGAACGCATCTGCAAGTCGCCCAAATTGGCGTGCGTAGACGGGATCATACAGGTTGTGTCCCAGACTCTGGCGGGCGTCCTCTGCGTCGCTGACAGTCACCGGAAAGACAAAGTCCAGCGCGACGCCGAGATTGGCAGCATGCATCGCCCACCCGACGTCGCAGAGATCTACGCCTACATCCCGAATGAGACGCAGCATCTCATGAGGTGAACGTACTCCCGTCACGAGGCGTGGCTTCCGCTCGGAGAGCTCTCCGAGAGAAGCCTTGAGCAGAGACACGATGTCTGGTGGCACGGGCGGCTCGGCCGTGAGGGGCAAGACACTCGACGCCGTCCAGCGCACTTTCCCCAACGTACTGGGGGTCGGCACTTCCATGATGGACTCGGGGTGTTGGAGCATCTCTGGGCACTCCAGCTGGAGAAAAGCGTCAGGTAGACTTTGGTGCTGTGACGTATTCGGACTCGGTCTGATGCCACGCAGGACGGCGAGGTCGAACGCGTAGCCCGCAATACCTTCGTCGAGACATCGAAGTGGCTCGACAGCAACTGCCTCAGGGCCATGGAGCGTCTCTCGGAGTCCGTCAGCGAACGCCTTGCGTGCGGGCAATGACGTTCCACCTGCCATGTGGACAAAGACGTTGAGCGGATGTCGTGCCAGTCGTAGCGGGCGTGATTCAAACGAGCTAATGGCGTCACCTGAAAGCGGCCGAAGTATATCCGCAACCCACGCCGCGCTTCGCTCGATACTCTTCGTAATGCGCTTCTGGGAGTAAGGGGGCAGCGTGTATGGCGTGTCGGTGAACGCAAAGACGATGTCGGGCTGCATCTTGTAGACATATTTGCGCCAGTCCGACAGAGTCACCTGGTACATCCCCATAAGAAACAAGGTCTGTTTGATGGATGAATTTAGCCTTATTCAAGATGGAAGCAGACCTTCTTAACACCCCGAACGCAGTTCGCAGACATGTGTGCGTTTCCATTTGGCGGCATTTCTCGCATGTCGAGAGGATCTCGAAGACAGAGGGACACGATGTGCCGGTCCTCGTCAAACCCCAAGAACCTATGCAGCGGATGTGACCCGTTTTGCAACATTGGAATCGGGGGAACCTGCTCCAAACTGGCCCGCAAAACGGTCGCCGACGACCCACCCATGCGCAATGGCAACGTCAGTCCCCCTCGGTCGAACGGGCGCAAGAGCGGAGGTAAAACACGGGCGGTTACTCACAACGACTCGAATGGGACGTTGAGCCACTGGATGGTTCCTGACCCGTTGGTCTGATCTCGCGAAAAGTGGGGCACGACGCCACGAGAGGTGCCGACGATGATGTTGGGCGTGTCCATCGTGATGTGCGTGCGAGCGCCGTTGCGTGTGAGTGTGACCTGACCTACCCTCGGACCGAACTTTGATGCGTCGGGTGGGAGGGTAAACATGAGCGATGAGTGGTGCATGGGCGTGCTAATCTCGGGCGACGGGGCGCTTGTTGACTGTGCCATTGACGTGCAGCACGTTTCTTGGGATCAGCTGTGAGATAGTTTTCGGATCCACACAGCAGAGTTTGAAGAGTAGGCTGGAGATACGACAGACGTGTAAGCTGGTTTAACACGGTCAAACCGACTAAACGAAACGACCGAGTTTCGGGAGAAATACTACCTGGCTGACGTTTTATGGTAGGTTAGGGTCCACGAAGTCGACGTCGATCTGGAAGCAAAGATATTTTCAACTCCGCGAGGCTCTCTCCACAGCTCGAATCATGTGTTGCCAACTTCAACACGAACTTGCGTGCAAAAGTTTAGCCCATATGTACATCGGGTATAATTCCAATATTCCATGTACGATGAATGAAAGTGGCCCACTGGTTCTGCACAGCGGAGCAAAATTAGGTGTGACGAAAATCCAAGAAGGCGAGTAAAACAGGAGTCAGAAGAATAAACAGTGCCACATTTGAATCGTTTATCTATGATCATGCCATGCCAATGCTGTGTGAATGCACCTCTACTAGCATGTGATGCGAAATATTGAGTATGCTCACTGAAGCAGTAAGTGCGACGGAAGACTGTCGGGTGTCAGTCTGGCGAGAGTGGATAGTAGCTGAAAGACGCATACCTCGAAAAAGCAAAAGTGGGAAGACCCATAAAGCGAAATAATAATTAACACATGCAGAAATCAAAACAATAAACGAGAATGGGCAGCTGGACAGATGAAAAGAGGGAAAGAAGCGAGCCAGCCAACATTAAAGATGAGGTTCAAGTAAACAAAGCTCAGGTTGCCAGCTGCCCTTAGACACGTGATGAAGCGCAACAAGACAGATCTGGTCGAGCTGAATGCCATTTGGTCCGACATTCCACCTTGTACAATCTGGATCGTATGACTTGCCGTGGTATTGCTAGTGAGAAGATATCAGGATACAGGTAACTGTTGAAACAAAGCATGGCTAAACCTCTAAGAGGCCTCGAATGGCTGTTGCAACCGCCTCTGCGAGTTTCACACGCGTGACAGGAGCGCGATGTTTTGTCCAATCGAGGGCAGCAATTGTCTTAGACCAAGGTTTATACCCAGGCCACTAGAACCTCAGTGATTAGCTGTTTAGCCACATGGATATTGTCCTAATGAGCACACCTGAACACGCAGAGTAAACGTCTTCTTCTCCATGTTAAAAGCCTCTGTACGGTCCCGAAGACGATCAAAGCCACCAGTTTTGTTCAAAATATCAGTGATTGCGATCCCGATCTGGTCCGGGTTCTCTAGATTGAAGGTGATGCGGGGATGAGAGTTGGGTGTGTTGTACAACGAGATGGTACTGGTGGTATATCGTTCTTGAGGAATCAAGGGGCCGCGACCACGCACATTGGAATCACTGCGGCTGCGCGTGGGAGAAGAAGACGCAGGATGAACGCTCCATGCTCTGTCGTGGCGGGGAAGCACCCTCCGTTCCTTTTTTTTCCGTGTCAGCTGTACCGTGGCAGATGAATGAGCGTACAGCAAGTACTGACAGAATGCTCATCGGTGGACCACGGAAGTGGTCGCTTTCTGTCGGATGAACTCGGCAGTGGACGGCTCGGACTAGGGGTAGAAGTCTGATTAGAGAATACTTCTACAGGAGATGGGTGGCTGTGCTGGCCAGCGCTGGCACTAGTGGTCGTGGCCGTGGTCGCCGTCGCTGTGTTTGCCCCATCCGGCTTCAAGCCGTTTGGGGTAGTACCTGCAGCTCTAGTGCCCAACATAGGTTCACCGCGGTTCAGAAAAAGCTGCTGCATTGACGACGAGCATAGATCGACAGACAACAAGGGAGCTTGAGATGTTTGGGAAGTGCCGATATTCTGAACGGGGCCCTGGTGTGCATCGTGTACAAGAGGTTGCGTGTGTGTGTCGTAATCTAGGTAGTAAGGAATGTAACCGCGTTGATGTTGAGTGTGTTCGTGATCAGATTCTGAGTAAGGGTAGAAAGGCAAATTGACAAAAGGGTGAAAAGGAACGTGGTCCTAAGCATCAAGAACGGTTAGAAGTAACGTCAAAGAGAGGAGTGCCCCTACATTAACGTATGTGGCGTCGCCCCCAACGCCAGGCCCCTGTGGCAAAGCAAACGGAAGAGGGTAATTCGGACCAAGAATGAAATTCGTGTCCTTCAGGTCAGAGAAGGGGGATGTTGATTGATGATCGTCATGATTGTGGCAAGAACGCACCTCCACATCATGGGCTTCTAATGAATTTCCGACCGCGTCCAAAGATTGAGGAAGTTGTGGGTAGGAGTAACCGTTCTGGTCGCTGATCGTGACGGTCTGTGGCGAGGGTTGTCCAGGGGGTCGAAGCCGTCGTGTGTCAGAGGACTCTGGGTCGCTCCCATAATAGATTCGAGTCCTTTCGGGGGAATAATAGGAGCTGGACAAGGATGTCAACATCTTGATCGCGATATAAAACGAGCACTTACTCTTGATCTGAGGACATGGTAGATGGTGGTAGCGGACGAAAGGGAACATGCAGCATTTAAATAATCGGGCGGCTTGAAGGACGCTTTGACCTGCGAGGGAGGAATGATGGAATTTGCGGATCGAATACCGTCCAATTTAGTATGATAGGCGTTCCAGTGTATCACGTCAACTTGCCCGACAGGACTTGGCGCGGAGTCTGATTTGCGGGGCGGGATACCGGTGCAGAGGCTTGGATGGCGCAGAGGCTGGCGGACGGGGTGCGATGAGGCTGTGGTCCCTCACTGCCAAGGCTGGGGATCGGGGCCCTGGTAGGGGCCCTGGTAGGATGTGTCGTGGATTGAGAGATCGGAGGAGGACTTGGGCCTCATATCGTGAATGGAGGGACCTAAGGGGTCGGATGACGTTGTGTGGTCAAAGCATCCACACCGCTTTATCGGCACAGCAATTTGGGGGGGCCGGTGCTGACGGGCGGGGCAGGCGTCGTCATACGGAGGCCTCCCCCCCGGTCTACATAGCTCTCGCGCAGCCCACAAGATTGACCACACGAGCAAGCCCGAGGTCGCTAGTGGAAAGGCTCGCGTTTGATTCAGGTGCTGTACCAAAACAACACATGCCCTATCTAGGCTTTGTCCGTTTTGGTATTGATCCCAAGATTACGTTCGTATTTGTCGTTCTGTCTGGCTGCTGTACCAGCCATGCCCGTTGGTCCGAGCGAATCCTGCGAAAACTGAAATGAATATGTGCCATTGAAAAAATACATACATCAGAGAACAAGGGCGATTTCACTGCCAGGGCCATCGCAAGAGACGCAGTTGCGCGGCGAAGTTGGTGATGATCATTGATGGGAATTGATTATGTAATATACTTCCCCTTGTACTGCTTCGGGACGTCGGCCATCGCCGTCCCCGCCTCGTTACAGCAGAGGTGCTCTTCGTCGTGGAGCCCTTCATTCCCACTGGTACAGTGCCCTTCCCAGCTTTGTTGAGAGGGGCGTTTCTTCTGTGTCCACTGGCATTTTGTTTCGCAAACATCCACTGTACGGTTGCGTCATGTACCCTTTAACGTCAGTCCGACTGCGGACCCGGACCATCACGCGCGTACAGCTCGCGGCGTTGGGATACCAACCGACGTCCATACTGTCCCGTAAATGTTCTAGTCCAAGGTGAGTGCTCTCGTCCTCCGGCAATCGACATGTACCCCGCCCCCTCCGAGACACCCATATCAGTTAGCCAGCCAACTTCCAGATATCGACGCACTGTTGATCTGATGGACGCTCCTGTTCACCCACACACCTTTCCCGTTTGGTTCGTCCCTGCTGCCATTGTTCCCCTCTGGCCGCGTGACTTTTTTTTTTTTTTTTGAGTTCCTCCTTTTTTCACATTCCTCGCTCACTGCGCCGCTTCGTGCCTTTTGACACGCTTGACTGTGCGACCGACGACTGCTGTGCTAACTGTATGTCTTCGTCGCTCCACCCGGGGCTTGACCCATCCGACTCGGCGAGATCACCGATGACGGCAGAGGGCAACGTCCTATTAGAGACCGTCGCCATCGAGGCTGTGAGCGGCGCCAATGCTCATGCGCCACTCGAAAAATGATGTGAATGCTGACTAGATGGGTTTGTCTACAGTACAATGGGACAATCACATGAAACGATCGATCCACTTGCCGCGGATGGGAAATTAGCTGTAACCGTAAGTTGCTACAGCGACATCGAGGTCCTATGTTAATATTAAGTCTGGTTCAGCTTCGTAGCTGCAAGAGATTGGGATCATTCCTTCGCAATGTACACACGGCGTTCAACGACGGTTACGCCCAACGACCCGCTTCCCTACTTGAACTTGAGTTTCCTCAGTTTTGGAATGATGTCGACAACAGGTTTCTCATGCCACTCGTCACCTTCAGAGCATTGGATCTTCACCTCGACTCCCCGTGGCAGAGGCACACCTCGAACGACAGGAGATCCTCCCTCGACTAGCTCTCCCGCGCAGGCCAGAGCAGGTTTCAGTTTCTTCAGCGACTGTACGCGAGTCAGGCGGCCAGAGGCCCGGATGCCACCATCATTCAAGCCCTCTGCACTCTTCCTTCTCATGAACCATCCAAGCAATCTAGGTCTGCCGTCCTTGTCTGCCGACATGGCTTCAGGCGGTCCAGCCCAACTGGCTGGAGGCTTCCAGCTGCAGTTCGACGGCACACAGGTGGTCTGCGTGTCCTGAGAAGTAATCGTTGTCCGCGTCGTTGTCCGCTTCAAGGTACGCTGCATGTCAGCAGGGGGGTGGTAACTGGGCGCACTCGACGTCTTGACCATCGGCACCTCCACACTCGGTCGCGGTGAATGAGATGACGTCGGATGCGATCCCGACGACGGTTTGTAAGAGTGCGACGTGGCCGGTCGTTGACGGGGTATCACTGAATCTGGGGGGAGTATGTTGTCTTCAGTACGATTTCGTGCGTGTCTGCCGGGTTTCAGCGTTGGGGGGAGGGTCCATGTTTTGGTCTCCGTGTGACTTGCCAACCTCGCACTAGCCGCCAAGGACGACGACCGTTTCCTCACGCTGGTCAATACGTTGTCTTTTTCGGCCTGCTCTTCGGCTTTTGGCCCCAATTTCAGCATGCGGCCCTGTCGGAAGGAGGATATTGTCCGCAGGAATGGTCTCGGGATGGAGACGTTGGCTTGGGAGGATGGCTCTCTCGGTGTAGAGTGCACTGATTTAGCGGGGGATGCCCAGCCGAGAGAAAAGGGGGTGTCCTGCGGAGCCAACTCCACGGCGGGCGACTGCACAACTTCCTGCACGGTGAGCGATCGTCTTCTACAAGCTGCAGTATACGGTTCTACTCACCTGTAGGTGACTTTTTCGTTCCAAAGACGTCGCGGGGAGACGCGGGGGGGTCCTGAATCAGTGCATGCAGCCGGAGCAGCTTTTGCACAGCTGCCAGTGTATCCATTTTATATCGCCTTCTCGTGCGATCCCCAATACAGGATGAAACGTGGAACGCTGCGGAACGACAGCCACAAGACGTGTAGACGACGTCGGGTAGCGCGTCACGTCGAGCGTCGAGGGATACCAGACGGGGGATGGTGGCGAGGAAAACGAGTTTAGGGTGCACTGGGCTTGTATTTAAAGGGCGCACGGGTAATGTATGTCGCCAAAAACGGCGTATTGTCCGACGAAACAGATGTTCGCAAGATGAGTGTTTTGCTCGGATTTTCTCGCGGTCGTTCGGGTCTCACTGCGGAGGTGCATGGAGCTGACCGGATAGCCCAAGCCATTATTGAGGCACCTGACTCTACAGCCTAGATCTGCAGCGTACGATGTGCAACGTCATCATGCTATCATAAAAAGCGCTGTGACTAGAGAAACGTGTGCTCGAAAGGAAACACATACAGGGTCGTTCCTGTGCTAAATCCGAGCTGTCCGGTCGGTTAATACGCCGTCGCGCCAGAATGACGGAGACCTATAAGATAGAAGATTCCCCGTGTTCGAGATCCAAAGGACAAGTGACGCTCGTACAGCCAACCAATATATGTACGTGACACGTACACATGTAGGCTCCATTATTACGATCGCGGCGGTAGGCCTAGTCGCATAGTCCAGAACCAACAATAGGAGATT
>JBBPUK010000303.1:1280-15466 GCA_038094635.1 Tylopilus cervinicoccineus
AGGGACGACGGGCCAGAGGGATATCAGCGGCCGGATTGTTTGGTGCACAGGGCGAAGAGCGCTGCGTTTTTGCGGGCCCAGGCGACGGACGAGTTTGCGGAGGTCAGACATCTCGCGAAGCAAGCGCAAGCACCACGGACGACACGCTCGGGGGGAGTGAAGGACAGACGGCGTGGTCGGGCACAAGGACACGGGGATGTGGATATTAACAAGGGTGTATGGATGACCATGCAGGAGGTGATGAATACTGGGTCTTGATGGAGAGACTTGCACGGCCAATAAAATTAATGTAGTTACTCGAACATTATTTACTGTATCGTACGCATCGTGCTTTGGAACAACATCGCGGAATAATTATGCATCCTGCCATCTCTCCTTGGACGGCTAGCGGGCTCGAAGTCGTCTGTTCGCCATGTTGCTCTCCCTGTCCTCCAATTACCAGCGTTGCGCACGTACGCCTCCAAATCAAAACCAGGTCCACCGCGTCCTCCGTCCCAGACTCTCAGTTGCGCTTCGACTCGAAGGAGACGCGCGCCGAGTACACCAAGGCAGAATCCAAAATGACCACTGCCGTCGACTGGTTCCGCAAAGAGTTGCCACGTTCGAGACGCGCGCCAGCGGACGTGTGACTGCCCTGCTCTCCCCGGTACGGGTCGGGCGCGGGCACGGGCAGACGGTAAAGCTAACGAGGTGACGACCGTCGGGATCAAGGACGGGTCCATGTTGGTCGTCACCGTCTTTGACGAGCATGTCCGTATAGCCCTCCTTTGACGTGGTATGGAACACTCACAGGGCGTAGTAGAAAACGAAGGCGGTCGAGCAGGGGATATATGGTGCGAAGCTGCCAAACATCGTCCCCCAGCGGCTGGATTCGCGGACGCTCGAGATACCCATACCCCAAGTGGGCTTCTGTTTTGAATGGGGGCTCTAGGTTCACTGACACGGGCTGCTTAGGCCGACGGTCGAAGCCCGCAATGTAGCTGTCAACACGGCCAGTCGGATGGCGAAAGACGTGCGCGTTCAAATTCGCAAGCACCATCAGGCCGGTGTCAGAAAGGGCAAGTACGAGAAACACTCGGTGGAACTCGAAGAGGCGGGTCAACCCACTATGGACTGGTACTCAAAATCACCAACACTTTGTGTCTAGTTTCAAAAATTGTCCGACAAACACATCACCGGGGTCGACAAGATTCTCGCGCAGATGAAAAAGACGATTGGGAGCAAGTAGATCACCGCATGTTTGCTGGATCGCCAGTACTAGTGACCAACCACCATCTAGACTCGTTGATGTGTCTACGGTTCCTCTCCACTATCCTTTCGTCATCCCTCGATACCCTGCAGTGTTTACCCTCACTGTATCTACGCCAACGCGTCGTTCAACGTTTACTCCACAACGGCCCCTGTTCCCGTCCATATGTGGTTCCACTGTGTATCCTTTCGCGATTTTTTGATCGGTCCCAAACGGTCACAAGAGTAAGGTTGACCTCGTCGCAGCGTTTGACTATATGCGCCTGTCGCTTTTAGCTCCCTCGCCTCGCCAAGATCCCTAAGAACTGGGCTGGCAACGAGGCACTATGGGATGCATCGAAGAGATTCAGCACTACAATGTCGTGTTGGATAGAAGCGCTCGGTATAACTCACTGGTAAGCTTGGGAGTGCTGTGGTGATTGTCGTCGTTCCTGTCCCGTACGCCGCAGTTCTCATCACATCGACTTCTGGAATAGAGCTGTACTGCATTCTTCAGTGCCTCTATCCCGTCGCTTAAGCCACGCCCATACACGGCACGATAGCACAAGGTTCATTATTGACAACCCCCTGCAGTGGATTCTGGTCGACGCAGTGTCGCATGCTCAAAAGAATAGACGTGGGCATGATAGGGTCCGCGCGTGGAGATGATGACATCCGGTTCAAGTTCTCTGCAGACGGAAGCATGTTTTTCTGCGTTATCGAAGGCCTCCTCAAGGAAAACAAGAGCAGTATGCGCATTTTTAATTCTGAGACGGGCAAATGGCGCACACAGCTCAGGGGACTGAAAATGGTTCATTCATTCGTCGCATCTACGGACGGCGCGTGGATCGCGTGCGGACATGGATCCGATCTGGTGGATGTGCTTGGGGTAGCAAGCGGGCAACGAACAAGTCTTGAGGACTCTAGTGGCGTACTAGCTGAGGTGCTCCTTTTCACCAACGATACGCAGGAACTCGTGGGTGGATTCAAAACGGGGGCCGTCCTCGTCTGGGATCGTGCAAGCGGGGCGTGCGAGGCCACGTTTGAGATGTCCACCTCGATGGTCACCGCGCTTGCATACGCAGGCACGCATGGCAGCGCGAAGGTCGCGATCGGCCGAGAAGACGGTTCGCTTTGTTTGTGGTCCCCATCGACGTCTGCACCGCACCAAGTTCTCCGCGCCGACGTTTATCCAGTTCTCCGACGATCTGTCCAGGCTCATGTCGAGCGGCAAGGGTGAGACTATTTAGCTGGGCCATCCCGTTCGACCCGGATGACACGCGCATGGAGCAGTGTGCCCTGTGTTCGTCCGAGGACGCAGAGTCCACAGTTGCTCCCCAACCCTGTATCGAGGACTGACGTTGTCGACCGATTCTTCTACATGACCTATCGCGTCCGAAAGAACGGCTGGCTTGTCAAGGGCGACAGACGGATGATATGGTTCCCACCGTTTATGCGCCCGCGCAAGGAAACGTTTTATGCGCACGAGAACGGGCAGGTGGTGTTCTGCACTGCACCGATGGAACACTGTCTAGCATGAACCGCGAGAGTGCCAAGACACTAGGAGCAATTTTCTGGGACCAAGTAGTCCAGCACTGACCTGTGGCACTCTTGTTACATGTTGGATCACGACATGCCCTCCGACCGCAGGTGCGCCAGTACTCCGGGCAATTTTTTTTTGATTCCATTCGGGCACCTTTGAGTACTGGATCAGACGCCACGTCATCTTGCACACCGTTTCTGCTTGTTCCTGCTGCTAGACAGACGACCAAACCGTCGGTCCCAGAACTGCACCAACGGATTTGGTCGTGCAACAGAAGTGTCAACGTTGACGTTGACGTTGACGTTGTAGCCTAAACTGCAACGCCCAGGTCCGGACCGCGCTATTTACGGATGTTTGTCAGGTGGCGGTGTGGAATTAAATGGCTTGCTCTGTTCTGCGCACGGCGTCGACCACGAAATCTCGCGGGAAACCGAGTCACAAAGACAGCGAAATGACGGGTGGTAGGGCCATTTAAGAAGGGTGGCACGCCCCAGGAAATGTCTCCACCTCTCTTTCTTCTCTCTACCATCACCATCTCTCGAGCCCCCTGACTGCAGCTGACCACACATGGCGCGCACCAAGGTATGCTCGTGCCCTTGTTTCTCTGGAGGTGAGAGGGCTGTTGACTCTCGCGTCGACGACGCCGGATGTGACGCGACGTCACGGACGGCACCGGCGTGGACCACAGCTCGGGAGGACACGCCCGTCTCCTCTCCAGATCGCTCGCCCCCGACGTTCCTTCCAGATGCTGACCCTTCTCTCTGGACACTCTAGCAAACCGCTCGCAAGACAACCGGTGGCAAGCAACCGAGGAAGCAACTTCAATATGCCTCCAAGCGCACGCACCAGACCGTGAAAGTAAGCGGACGCGTTTCCCCTTCCTCCCTGCACCGTCTACTCACTCGACGTCGCCAGACCCCTGCTACCGGAGGCGTGAAGAAGCCTCACAGGTTCCGTCCGGGCACCGTGGCACTGCGCGAAATCAGGCGGTATCAAAAGTCCACCGAACTCCTTATCCGCAAACTGCCGTTCCAGAGGCTGGTCCGAGAAATCGCTCAGGACTTCAAGGTCTGTTTCACCTTCTTTGTCTTCGTTTGTATATATATATATTACCTCTTCATCGTTCAGACGGACCTTCGTTTCCAGTCCTCGGCCGTCATGGCGCTGCAGGAAGCCAGCGAGGGTGAGCGCGTTCTTCGTGTCGCGTGCGGACGATGTCTGACCATGCGACCAGCCTATCTCGTCTCGCTTTTTGAAGACACCAACCTGGCTGCCATCCACGCCAAGAGGGTCACTATGTAGGCCACATGCTTCTTGTTTATCTTCTTCTGCTGACACGCATTGCAGCCAACCCAAGGACCTTGCCCTCGCTCGCCGCCTCCGTGGTGAACGAGCCTAAATCTAGACAGTGGTTGATTTTTCAATGCTTTAGGTTGTTTAATATTCAGCTCGTAGGCTACTCGTCACTTGGTACCAACATGAGCCGTAGACCCACTCCGTGGCATCGGATCTATGGTGCCCGTAGTAGTCACAATTATAGGATGCCATCGTTTCTTACCACATCACTGCGACGGAAGGCGAAGGGAGAAAAAGGGTGATACAACGACACTTGCAACAGGTAACGCGAATAAAATGACGTATAATCTGGTATGACTGAATACAAAAAAAAAAAAAAAAAAACTCAAGCAAGAAACAGTATAGTTGCTTCATCCTTACTCGTCCTCTTCTTCATCCGAGACGGTTCGTACCGTCGCTGATCGCGGAGAAGGCTGGCGACTAGTAGCGGGCCGGCTATGGCTCCGATGACGCGGTGGATTCTCCAGACGACGCTGCTGCTCGCGTAGCTCCTCCGCGGTCAACGGGTAACTCGGTAGACACTTGAGCTCGAACGTGCAAGGCAACACGTCCCCACAATGTTCCTTGACGAACGTGTCATTGACGACCAGTCCGCCGAACCGCGATGCATTGCCCAGCCAGTCCAACCGCTTCAGACCTTCCCCGAGACGTCCTCCGGGTACGTTCGAGTCCGTAGACCGGTTGAACCGGTAGCCCTCCCATATCTGCCGCTTCCTTACCGTCGGCAAGTTCTCGTACTCCTTCTTCGCCACGTCTCCGTACATGGACGTGGATATCGCGTCTAGGACCTCTCCGCACGTGACGCCCAGCTTGGGGTGCTGTGCACGTGCGTGAATCATCCAGGGGAACGCACGTGAAATGATGCGGATGTGTGCCATGCGCGGGTGTGTCGCGGGCGCATTCCGTCCTTTTATCCAGGATCGCTGGGACTCGGTCGTCCGATAACAGTTGCTAGTGTGAAAGAGCATGTTCCACCGGAGGTAATCATCTTGTGTGTCGGACGGCGGCGCAAGAAGCGGGTTGAGGTTGATGACAGCTCCGACAATCTTTGCCAAGAAAGGCTCCAGCACTGGCCCGTCTGCAGGACGCCAGGTTGTATTAGTCGACGATCCAAGATCGGGATGAACAGGACGTACAGTGTGGTCCTTCGGCAAACGGATTCACACGATCGGCATTGCTTGACCATCGGAACGCGGCTTGAGCTGTGTCCCCTCCGGGAATCTTGATGGACGGAGGCTGTTGAGTCGGGTGTTGCCAGGGCGTATATCCTGCATAGGCCGGATGAGGTGACATTCCCGGAGGCATAGGCCATGCTGCTGCCGCAGGCGTAAAAGGACCCATGGGATGTGGAGCCATCGGAGGCCACATAGCACCAGGGAGAGGCTGATTAAATGCATTATACCCAGTTGCCGGGTGGGGAACAGGCCACGGGGGCTGGGGCATCGCGTTCGGAGGTGGGATTGGTTGAGGTGGCGCCCATGGTGTACCTTGCAATGCCGGCGGGTATCCTGTAAAATCGGCAGAAACCTGAACACCAGGCGCAGGTGGACCCCCGAACGCTGCATTAGGCATTCCGGGAGACACAGGGAGGGCGGACGGCGCAGGGTAATACGAGCCCGGGGGTTCGGGCCGCGGTTGACTAGCGGGTGTCCCATGAACGCTAGGCATAGGTGGGATGAATGGGGTTGAGTTGTAGGGTGTGGAGGGATAGTATGGGTAATTCATAGGTGTTTGTGGTTGTTGCGCCCAAGATGGAATATCCCGATGATCTGGGGTGGGGACGGGAGGAGGCTGAACTACGCTGTCGGGAGATGGCAAAGGAGGGATGAAGGGGGTGTTCGCCCCTGAAGGGTTGTCATATAACATGATTGATACGAAAGGATATATGTGTGTGCTTCAGATCAATACACTGCAAAACCTGGGTGGCACAGCGTGATAAAATTAGTCGGGAAATCAAAGGGTCAGAAAGTACACACGACAGGACAGCGTGTGCGTCAAGGACAGGCTGACTCATACAGCTAAATGATGATGTGACGGGTCGCCCGTTGGAGAGGTAGTCCAAGAGGTTCTGAAAGAGACATCGAATCACAGGAAAATGAACAGACATACAGGAGCATACTCTCTATCTCAGTCTTCAGATGGTTCATGCAGTTCGTGGCAGTTCGCTCCGATGCATGCAAAAAGCGCTGAACGAAGCGACGCAGTCCTGTGCGGACCTGTCAGTCTGGCGGGCGGGAGAGCCGTGAAAAAATATGCCTGATAATCAGATCCACAGGTAGCACAATCGATTCACAGGCAATCGGACAGGAAATTTGCAGACGTGGGGAGACGAGAAGAAGGACATCTAAGATGAGGCGCTGCTGCCCAAAGCGATCAGTGGCTGTGAACTATTACTTACGAACTTGCTGTGGATCAGAACACACGACCTTTGAACACAATGATAATCGCAGGCGACAAAACCGTGCACGGAAGCATAGAAATTACTGAACCCACGGCATGTCGAGATGCCTAGGAGAGCAGCGACGGTATGGCGCAGACTCTGCGAGTAACTAACTGGCGTAAACGAAAAGAAGTTTGCTCAACGCTTACAGACGCTCTGGATGGTCCTGCTGTTCCTACTGGCCACTTCAACATGGCCATATTGAGGAAAAAGAGTCGATGAATGAGCACACCCATCGTACAAGGAAGGCTATGAAACGTCACGGGGTTGGCGTCAGGCACAGCGTGCACTTGCTACTGGGGAAGATGAACTCATTTCGCGACAGTTTGGATAAAGTAAAAAAATGTCGGGCAGCACCATGGCAGCTCGAGGTACCGACTAGGTGAGCGACTTCATCTTATGGCCATGAGGTGACATTCATTTGCTTGTCAGTAGAGTGCACTTGTACCTCAACGAATTATGCACCATATAGTCAGCGGGCCAACCCTTGTCGGACTGGTGAAGGGTGTAAGTTGCTCGTATTGCTGTGATCCGACGGGCTTTCACTTCAAACTGTTCACTGCTCGTTTTCAGTTGTGTACGCGTGCTGTCGGAAATGCTTCTGTGAAACTTTTCTTGATTTCGTCACCGGCTCTGATGTTATCATCCCATTCACCGGCCTTGTCACTGTCGAGAGAAAAACAAGTAGGGCAACTCATTTGCCGCGCGTCGCCGCTGTTCGTCGTGCACTGGAATGACGCGACCTATATCACCCAGTTCGCTGCCTGCTTGGACGATATTTGACACAGCCGGCGTTCGAGATCAGGTAAGGCGCGCCTCTCACCGTTCTGGAGACTTGTTTTCGCCATCGTGCGAGAGCATGTTGACGAAATGGTAAGGTGGGGCTTTTGTGTGCGGTGGTCTGATAGATTCTCGATCAGGTTCCAGCGCTGAATGATGTGCTGCCTACGATGTATGCGAGCTGAAATGAGGTCCTCATTTATTCGGCGCTATCTGGGGACTCCCCTTACCCTCCAGGCATGCGCCCCTGTTGTAGATTCGTCTTTGCGACCAGAGGACGAGTGGGTTTTCCGTGATATCATCGAAATTTCCGCGAAGGTGACTTGTGGAACGTTCTTGATCGTGCCTAGTTTACGTGTTTCCGGAGTGTTTTCGCCGTCACGCCCGGTTGTCGGGGATCCTCCTTGGACGTGGATAACTGACTGGTGCAATCTGGGCAATGGACGGGCAACTGAGCACTTGCTCTGTGGCCGTTGACCTACAAACAAGACGTCAGGTCTCACGACAGGTACGAACTTGAATTCGAGCGCGGTGTTCAAAGTCTACATAGCCACTGTCAAGCATCCTGTTGCGGCCAAAAGACGGAACAAAGTCTTCGAAACGGTTGCTTTTTCACTGGCATCTGCTTTGGTCATGTCCGCTCTAACATCGATCAATTGGCATGTCCGTGATCCCCGTCTACGTTATACTCCATGGTCTGCCGTGGCGGCAAGACATGGGCCATGCTCAAACATGAGCTGTAATGTTCACGTGTGTTGCATTCTCTCACCAAGGCACTGATATATCGCTCGTTATCCGTGATAAACGAATGATTCATTGCAGGTATCTTCCTGAGTCCCTGTGGAAAGGACAGGGCCAGGTCCTTATCATTACATTAACACTCGTGGGTCCAAACATCAATGAGCGGTGATCACCTGGTATGTCCAGGAGCAACGACACTGCTAAGTTTCAGGACACTTGATTTTTTTAACTCCTCGTTGCCTTACTGTGACGGAATAACAGGTACCTCTTCTCACCGGCGTGCGCGCTGGACGAATAGGCTGTGTGCAAGGCTGGAGCGGAGAGGCAGAAGAGGCTCTCCTCGCAGTATAAAAAGGCCAGGCTAACGACACTTCAATCATCAACACAAAGCATCCCACTGCCTTTCGAACAATCTAACTCACTGCTCAGAAGATGTACATCCGTTTCTCTGCTCTTCTCCCCATCGCTGCTCTCGCTGCAGTCGCCGCGGCAGCGCCCAGTGCGCTTGAAGCCCGTAACGGAGGCTCCTCCGAGTGCAACACGGGTGAAATACAATGCTGCGACAGCACCCAGGAGGTCAGATTCCCCTGTGCCTCATGCTTCCATCCCTCGTTCTAACTATGGCATACGCTGCAGTCGACCCCCACGACGCTCAGCGAACTCGGCGGACTGCTGGGGATCGTCCTTCCTGTGATCGACGGTCTCATCGGGCTCGACTGCAGCCCGCTCACGGCAATCGGTTTGGGGAGTGGTGCTAGTTGCACCGCGCAGACCGTCTGCTGCACCGACAATAGCTTCGTAAGCTCACCACTCCTTTCCGACCGAGGGATACTGATCATTCTTCCCGTGACATAGGAAGGGCTGATCAACCTTGGCTGCTCCCCCATCAACATTAACTTGTAAATGCGCTGAAAGCCGCGAGATGGCGCGCGCTCCTGGAACAGAATGTTTTGTTGGTTCCTGTGCTTGAATAGGTTTTATGTTGTGTATTTTGTAAATGGAACGTGATCGAATCAATTGGATCGTCGTTTGGTGTTGAAATGTGTCTGTAAGAAATGTTGTCCTTGTCGATGAGATCACTGTACCTCGCCCAATCACAGCCTGGGCGCAAATGAACGACTGATGGCCAACGCAAAAGGGACATCGAGCACATACTACCCACCTCGTGGCCGTGGTCCGCGTCGACGGAAACAACGTCCTGACGATGGACATGCCAGTCGAGTCGCGGGTCAGACATTAAGTAAATAACAAGGGCTTGTAGTGTGTCGCCGACGACCAGCTCCGTGCAAAGCACCCTCGGTTTACCGTCACGTTCAACAGCCGTGCCGAATGGCGTCAGGCTCGACCACTACCGGTCCCGAATTCTCGACGACTCTCTATGAGACGAATATCTATTGTTAAAGGCCACTTTGTTGTGGACCTTCAGCGGATGGAAGATAGGGAAATCCTCTGTCGGCGCGGCGCCCCATCATGTCCCGACGGTGCGTGTCGGACTAGATACAATACCGCTGGGACCAGGGCATCGCCCTGGATGTCCGGTGTTTGCAACTCTGTGTTCATTCAATAGTGTTGTGTCAACGCTCATATCGACTCGGAGGCACGCCCTTTCCACGGCTGTCACTCGTATTGGCCGCACAATGGCCTCGGGCCTCGGGCCCTTTTATCTTGCAAAACGCTGGCGGGATAACTCGAATGCCCAGCGGTGTTTGAGTTCACCGACAATCAATTGATCATGTCCGACCGGATCACCGTCACCTAGGTACGAAGCCCCAGAAAAGTTCGGTTTATACAGTTGTTGGTCGCCCTGGGATCAATCCATCAGCACGTTCATATCCTGCGGATATAATTCTAGTGAAACGCCGCTGAAAGCTGGCGCTCACAGGTCATGTATTTGTTGGATTGACGTATCCTGCATTCCTGTGTATCTCATCGAGGCACTGATATGTCAATAGATCTACGTGATTGACGAGTGTTTCATTGTATGTTCTCCGGTTTCTACGGGAAAAGCGGGGCCAGGTCCCTTTTCACGTTGAATGAGGTGGGTGCATGCAGCAATTGGCGGTGGTCATACGGCATGCCTAGCTGACAATGACACGTTATCCTCGATATTTTTGGTTCCTTTCCCCCCTTTCTGTGACGGGATAGATACGCCCGTTGAACCGCACTGGAACGTGTCGTGTACAGTGGCAAGGGAGAAAGACTCGGAGACCCGCCGCTGTATAAAAAGAAAGGTACATCATCAGCACAACAGAATCCTCATCTCCTCTCGAACAATCCACTCACCCATTCTACCATGCATATCCGCTTCTCTGCTCTTCTCCCCATCGCTGCTCTCGCTGCAGTCGCTGCAGCTGCGCCCAGTGCGCTTGAAGCCCGTGACGGAGGCTCCTCCCAGTGCAATACTGGTGAACTACAATGCTGCAACAGCACAGAAGAGGTCCATAGCTCACTCTCTATGCTTTCGCCTTTCGCTAACTGCGGCCCACGCAACAGTCGACCCCCACGGTGCTCTCCGTCCTCAGCGGAGTGCTTGGGCTCGTCCTTCCTGATATCGAAGGTCTCATCGGGATCACCTGCAACCCGATCACCATAATCGGTGCAGGAAGCGGTGCCAGCTGCACCGCGCAGACGGTCTGTTGCACCGACAACAGCTTCGTGAGCTTGCATTTCCTTTTCCACGCCCATGGGTGTGAGACGAGCGTTCCTAATCGTTGCCCTCTGCAATGTAGGATGGGTTGATCAACCTCGGCTGCTCTCCCATCAACCTCAGCCTGTAAACCGCGGTGAGACGGCACAAGTCGTCAGACGCGCTCGAAATGTTTTTTTTCGTTGGTCCCGTGATTTAAATATGATTTATTGATGTCTCGTCTGTAAAATATGGGTATTGTGATCGAATGAATGGATTGTCTATCGGTGTCAGTATACTGTGCCATGGGAGTGAGTCAACCTCTCTGGGCATATTTGCGGCGACATTAGCGAGTGAAAGATAAACGGTCGACACAAAGGAAGTCAGACCTACTCCGACATTGGGGGCAGATCATCCTACCGCGGGAGTGATCAACACACATATGAGGACGATCAGCTACCAGCGAATGGTCAGCAAGCACCGTGATCGCCTCGAGCATCGCGATCAGCCGACCGAGCACTGTTATATGTGAGTCCACCATTCTCATTATTCACCGTGCCGCTGGTGGAGCAATCCTTCCTACCATAGCCATGAACATAATTGATGGTCACACCAAGAAAAAGAGTACAAGTAGAGACAAACCAACCAGCTCTACCTCTTTGTGTCCTTTCCCTTGTCGCCCGATAGAGGTTGATCAAGGTCTTGGTGACCGCTTGCCGCACCAGTCCCACCTCCGACTTTCCATCGTGGTTGGAACTTGCGGGATGTGTGACAGATATGGATCGCCGATTGGGTCCGTCTCTGAGACCAGTCGACGACAAAGACGGTCCTGGTCGCCGGTCTGCATAGTTGGCAAGTCCGGCAGGTTTTCCCAAATGGGGGTTCTAGACGGACTTTGAAAGCATACCTATAGACCAATACACTGCACCGCGTACAGCTCCACAAAACTTGAAGACTGTACACATGAACCTCTGAGTGCTCCGTCGAGAGGCATTCTCCACTTTTAGGGCGACAAGGGCGGACATTCGGGGTCCGAGAGACTATTCAATGAGCCTCTGGGAGTCAGGTGGACTGTCAGCATGAGATTCCATCTGACTGCCAAAGGGTGTCTTCATCACCCACAGGCACAAAAATGGATCGGAGGGATTGTCGTGTCGCCTTTGAAAGGCAGGCCGAGAACGAGAAGGTATAAATGGGGCAAGATGATCGTGGCCTATAGAGGGCACCTCAACACGCGAGCCTTCGGGAGATGTACGCACTGCTTCCATTGCACTCTTGATGGAGTCCTTGGCAGAATGATAGATGTGACGCTTGACGAAAAGTCAGCGGCCTAGGTGGTGAGCTGCATATAGACATAATTTCCTATGGCGCATGGTAAGCGGTCTGTTTTGTTCATATGTAGATACACGCCAAGATGAACCAAACCGGTGGATTTCCAGAACTCCCCCATTCTCGGCCCACAAGGAAGATCATATGCGAGTAGCAATAAATGTATGCACGATTCTCTCCCGATAAGTCCAGAGTTGAGAACCCAGACGAAGGGAGCCGATAGCAATGACACAGAAGTTGAATCACCTAGTGGGGGTCGACTGGTGAATGATAAGCCAAGAAATAAGGTATATATACAAGAAGACTCTAGATATGGACATCTATCACGAAGCTAGATTCATCACGAAAATATTGGGCGCTTTAAACCCGAGACGGGAGCTGGTATAGTGATCCTTCTTCGTAAGCCCTTCGAAATAGATCTTGTCCCTGAGCCAGTCTGAGCAAGCGCATGAATACGTGCATAGTACTCGGACAGCACATGACACTCACCGACTCGTTTGTAGCGGTTAGGTTGGGGGGTGTTGTAGTACATCGCTCCAGGCCATCCTCCACTCGCCTGGTTGTTCTGGGCCACTCGTTTGACCTGTTCCTGCAATCGCGCCGGAAGGGACGAAAACTCCGCTTCCGTGATGTAATTTTCGGTATACCTAGTTCCGAGAAATCGATAATCAGCCGGTGAGTCATGGGCCAACGAAGCATGCGAGAGACGAACTCCTTCCATATCGTGCTGCAGACGTCGCCCGTGGTGACACCACGATCGTTGTGAACAATCGTGCACCACGGGCTGAGTTCGGTGATAATGATGAGGTCCGTGACGCGCGGCAGTGTGGCAGGTTCGTCTTTGGCGGTGAAGGGGATATCACGATCTCTAGCTTCGCTGTTGAATCCCCCCGTGGAACCTGGCAGAGCGAGCGAGACGTTGAGCATACCAGCCTGTATCGACGGAGACCATCATACCGGTGACAAGATTGAATATGAGATGGAAACCAGGATCCGAGCCTTGAAGGATGGGGTGTAGTTGGAGTTCTGTGCTGAGCAGGTAGAGATCCGTCTGGGATAATACTGGACCGTCTAATCGGAGAGATGAATCGGCAGTGTGTTTCGAGAATCCTATCGTGCTCACAGCTTGCGCCAGCGGCCCATTTGTTCACTGCCGAGTCACCCATGTTTCTGTGGTGTTGCAGTTGGCCCAAGAGCCCTATAGAGGGTGAACAGGAAGGGAGACCTAGAAGCTCTGCGAGCAGTGTCAGAAGGTGAGTGGTGACAAACAGCAGTGGTAGCGGCGCAGTGCAGGTCCTTTTGTATCGATCGGGCACTGTGGCAGTGTGACTCGATTAGATTAGATCTTAGTCATGCTCGTTCACTTGCCCAGTCACACACGCTCAGTCTCGCAGCTTGATTTCGAACCTGCAGCCGACCATGGCTCCCAAAGGCGGCAACGCAAAGAAAGAGAGCGGCCGTGCTAAAAAAGCAGAGAACGAATCCAAGAAGCAAGAGGCGGCGGCGGCTGAGAAGGTGCGGCAATCACTATTGCTCTCCCACAGCTGGTTAATCCTGTACCGCCTCAGGAACGCAAGGAAGCTGAGAAGTGGGCTGGAGGTGCCAAGTCAAACAAAGCCAAGGAAGAACGGGAGGCGAAGCGTCGCGAGGAACTGGCGCGCAAGGCCGAGAATGCCCGTTTGCTTGCGGAGGAAGAGGCAGCTGCGCCATCAAAAGTCAAGACAGCACCCAAGGCAGGCGCCAAGAAAGTTGCCAAGGCTGCCGCACCTGCAGGGCCCGGTGAAATTGCTGCGGATAGCTTTGAAAAGGAACAGGAGAAGGTCAAGGACACTGGCTCAGAAAAGGTAGAAAGCTATGCGGCGACTGGAATCGACAATGCGCTCGATCTTCTCGAAGTCGTTACCGCGAAGATGGACAAGGCGAGCCTTGGCCAGCAGGCAGCTGGGATCGAAAGGCATCCAGAGGTGCGTCGTAATTGATTTGTCTCACACACATCCTCATTTGGCTCTGGTACCGCAGCGGAGGTTCAAGGTTCGTTCATTTCTAGCCTTTACACCCTCCGAAATCCTGAGAGATGTACAGGCTGCTTTCGAGGCTTACAAGGAACGAGAGCTCCCAAACCTCAGAGTCGAAGCAAGTACCTG